>BMAO01018183.1:0-28646 GCA_019973975.1 Trichonephila clavata | reverse complement strand
ATATATATATATATATATGTTACCGTTAGTGTATAATTCAATTATTCCATATAATACCTAGGTATTTCATGAAAAAGATAGACAAGTCATTTAAAGTATATAATAGATCACAATGTCATTCCTTATCTATTATTCTATGAAATAACTAGGTATTATTTGAAATAACGAAGGATAGACCATTAAAGTGAAAAATCAAAAATTTCAAAGATATATTATAAATTAATGGGCCTCAAAATAGCTGAAATCTCTCGAAAAATACATTTTATTCCTTTTGTGGGTGAATAATTGATAAATAATAAGGGAAAGCAGATAATATTAATGTATTATATATATATATATTGCTCATATTGCTAACTTTAATTAAACAGAAAGGAGAAAAAAGAATATGTTGGAAAAATAGATTATATTTAAATATTATCAACAAAAATACATGCTGGGAAAAAAATTGTTGCCTCACAAAAACATTGTGTAAACTTTTAAAACAAGGATGTAAGAGAATTTTAAATTAAATTTCATGAGATACCTTTACTTTACTTTCCATTATTTATTAGAGCGAGGATTGCTGTGATGACACTTTGGATTGCTGCTTATGATTTTTGAACAAGCACATCTTTTACTATTACACATTTTTTTTACTCGAGCACTTTTTAATCCTTATCCAGTACCGCAACTTTGAGCTGTTGCAACAGATCGAAGCGTTATATCAACATTTGGAACTTAATTCTCGCTGACATATACTGAATTGATATCTAGAGCAAAATTCGGCTATCTCTAGTTCCTAATCAGAAAAATTCTTCCTAAAGCAGCTAGAACCGGTTCAAAGAACTTTAGAGTACCGTATTTCAATCAAGTAATCGTTATTCTATAGAACACATAGTTAAATCGTACAATTCAATACTTGATGTATTTTAAATGACTTTTGTCTAGTTATTTTATGAAATACCTAGTTATTCTAGGAAATAACGGATTTCACACTTTAAAGGTAACATGTATACCAAATTCATAAAAGGGTCCCAGATGTGGTTTACTTTAGCATTGAAGTCCAGTGTCTAAGAAAGCCGTAAGACGTCATCGATTCCAGTCAATTTGAAAAACCGAACCATTACGTAAGTGTTGTTCTAAATAAAAATATCTACTAATTGTTCATTAAATCATTTTTGAATGAAAATCTATAGCATTGTTTTCTATATTGCATTATTAATTCAAAACTTGTAATAAAGGTGTTTAATTTTAGATACATGTCTGAAATATCTTAAATTTTGTTGTGTAATAACCATATTTTCATTTTAATGAACACAATAATTTTCTTGAGTGATATTTTGACTGGCCGTTGCAATTTTGCAACTTGTTCGATGTTGTCAATCATTTTGCTTATATTTGTCCGTAACTGCTGATATTTTAAAATTAATTTACAGGCATGTTAAATGACTAGTCAATGCAGTTATAGCTTTATTTGCTTTGTTTTTGTGGTTATAACGTTTGCTTAATTAGTACTTTTGTTTATTTGAATTTATTGCGAAATGCCTCGACGTGTTCTAATGATGTAGAGTTCGAATCCTGCATTCAAAACAAAAATATTAAAGAACGCATCTTGAAATAGAATTCTTCTTCTAAAACATTTTACTCAATGAATAATTGAAGACAATATTTGGCAAAACTTCCTAACTAAAGAGAACCTTTTATCCGTTTTTTACCACCCATCATTAATCCTAAAATAAATTTTCCAACAACTCTCAGGCAAACAATCGAGGGAGAGACAATTGTGATACAATTTTAGGCACTTGACAGCGTCTCAAGAGAAGAATTTAGAATATCGCTCTTACACCAGAAGTCTTCAGATAATTCTAAGCGTTACCTAACGTTAACGCCAAATTTGCTTGTCAAGAATACTTAAGAAAAGGAGAGTGTTAAAGAGAAAAATAAAGCAAAATGTTTTTTTTATCCTTCCCTTCTCGATTTCTTTTTTTTTTTTCTTCATCTTTGCTATTCTTTTTGAAGAGGACGAACTCGGGTAAAATGAATGCAAGCACTCACATCGTAATTAAAAGTTGTCAGTTGCTTTCATTTTCTTTTCATGAACTCATCCAGTGTTTATTAGGATCGCACGAGACATCGTGAAAGAAATATGGGAACTGATTTTATTTCCATACATATTCAATGCATTTTTTAATGTACAGAAGTAATTGCTTAAATAAAGAAAAATTCTGTATTAAAAGAAATGAATGAGCAAATAATAAGATAATCTGTATTCATATAAAGACATTTTGAAGTACAGTATTTAATTATTCCGTTGCTTGCTTATTTTTATACTATAAGAACTGAAATTGAATATATATTTATTTTTAATTAGCATACATTTATCAACAGAACATTCTTTTGTTTATTTATTATAACTTCAATTTGATGAGGATTAAGGAAATATATTTTTAATGCAGACTTTTATCCAAAAAAAAAAGAACTTTTATTTGAATTCGTTTCTGAATAAAAAAAGAAAATGTCGAATGGTTCTTTTTTTTCGAAAGTAGACTCAAGTTAATCTTTTGTATCTAAAAGTTAAATTATTTATGCAAAATCACTCATAATTATTTTTATTAAAACCCAGTGAAAGAGAAACTTTTCCGGATTAACCTTGACCTGGGTCAAAAAGCAACTAAAAATAATACAGAGCTCTTTATTCTGAGAGCCTTCGCTCTCGAGTTATTAAATATTCGTTATCCTGAACCAGAATGGCTTCGGATCTTTACCGATGCATCTCCCTGTCTGATAGCTCTAATGCAACTTCTGGAGTTTACTCCAAAATGTTTTTTTCTACGTCCCTGTGGGCCGAGCTACTGTGTTTTGACAGTGATTGTTATGTAAGCAAACATTGTCACTTATTTGTGAGAATGCCGTGATTCGCACAGCTCTGTCACAACTGCAGTGCCACATAGAAAAATTTACAAGAGCTGTTATCCTCAGCGATTCCAGAACTGCTCTGTTGGCTATTGTTTCCGATGACAATCCCATAACACAGGACGTATTGGATTGTCGCCTTGATCTTAATAACCTATCATCACTTGGGAAAACTATAGTCTTTCAGTGGTTCCTGTCCACTGTTGAATTCCAAATAACGAGAAAGCTGACTTCCAGTCTAAAAGGGTATTCTTGTCATGCAGCTAGTTTTCGTCCTATGTATTTCTATTCCATTAAAAATCTGATTAAAAGATCAATCAAAGTCCATACTCAGGAAGACCTCTACAACTTTGTTTCCCTCAAGTCTTGGTGGAAACAAGACTGAATTTGCGTAAAGGACCAAGGCGTAGAGATGTCGCTTAATTCCGCCTAGCCACCGAACATGACTTTCTGCGGAACCATTTGTATGGAATCAAAGTTCTTCCTTCACCGATATTCACACTCTGTGCAGGTCTGGAGAGGTTATGGACTCCGCACATCTTGTACACTGCCCTGCTCTGTACAAGATGTTTCTCGTCGAGCGTTACGGAGAGGCTAAAGATATGTTTGATTGATGAATTCTGTTTTAGCTTTTTTTGTGTGTGTTTTGGTTTTCTTTCTTTATACTCGCTGTAACTGTTCATAATCTGCCATTAGAAATTTAAAAAAAAATAGCAATTGTTGACATTTTACTTAACAGCAAACTGAAGAAATATTCAGATCTCAGAGAATGCTTAAATATCGAAACTATGATCAAAATTTACAAAAACTCAAAAAATATTTGAGCTATTAAGGTTATCGAATTTATTTTAAATAGAAAAAAATATCTACTCAAACTCAAAATTTAGTATTCATTAAAAAACTTGAAAAGTAAAAATCGCTCTATAAGATTAAAATAAAGCTACTTAAAGTAATAATTTTATAATAAAAGTAGTAATTTATATTTTTCATATTTTATATATATATATATATAAAGTATGCAAATTTTAGTTCTTGATTTTTTTTTCAACAGTAGTATGTTCAATAGAATATATTCATCCTTTTTTTTGTAGTAAAAACATCTGATTTCAGATAATTTGATTACAATTAAAGTAGATTAAGAAATGTAAGACAAAAGGTCCAATATATGCGTTTTTTCTAAGAAACTATAATTTTGTTTTTAAACACTGTTTAGTAATATTTCTAGAACATTTTTTCAAGTTCATAGAGAAATAATCATATTCTAGTATCAAAGCAAGCATTTTTACTCCCAGTAACATTTTGGGGAAAACAAAATGTTTTAATTGCAACAAATCTTAAGTATTACATTTAATAGTAAGCTATATATTACATTAAAGTGTTCTTAACTTTTAAAAATTAAATATTTTAATGTTTGTGGACTTTTCCTCCTTAAGATATCCGACTACTTGCAACAAATTTTTTTGTTAAAAATGGACATATGGGAATTTTTTTCGGGGTTCATAGAATTGTTCAGTTCGTTTTAAGGAAAATATACTAAAATTAAGAAGATAAAAAGAAATTATTATTTCTAAAATGGGAAAAACTTGGTTAAATTTACAAAAAATAACATAAACGGGGACATTCTGAACCAAAAGTTTATGAACAAATTTTCAATTTTGACGTGTTGCTATGTTATTCATTTTCGAAAGAACCTTAAGGAATAAAGATATTTTATTTTTTACAAAAACTAGAGCACTTGTCTTGGTTATTATATGAAATTATTTAAAATAACAGCAATTATATTAACATGAGGACAGTAAATTTTGTAATAAAGCAGTGATTGATAAAGATGAAGGTTACAATACTTCTACTATTATACAGAACATACACAAAAATTTCAGTTAATTATTTTGAAAAAAAAAACACAATTTCGAGTAAAACGTGTTTTATTGTATAACGTCTTGCTTAAAGTAATAGCATCTGCTTTTACTAAAACACTCGTAGTTTTTGTTGTAATGAACGGAAAATAATAAACTTGATATTTTTATAAAGCTAATAAGATGGCCTATAAAACAAAATCATAAAAATAATGTCAATCTTTGGCAAAATTTACAATATTAGTGTAGTTGTATAGCTTAAGTCTAATTAATCGTAAAACCACCCCTTAGCCTCCTTTTTACGGGATAACAAAATGACGGATCTAATGAAAAAAAAAATCAACATCGGATTCTTCAAGAATTAAAACCCAAATCAACGTGTTTTTTTGAAAGTATTTTTCAAAGTCCTCTATTTTTAAGCGGGATTAAAGACTGTTCCATAGATAATATATTAATGAAACGTCGAAACTTGCTACAGAAAGAGAAATGCACTGCATTAAAATTTCACCTCAACTAAAATCCTATGGGGACTTAGTGGTTGCTTTCAGGAATTGATTTACCAAATAAATGTTGCATACTTAATCCTATTTCTTATGAATTATTTATGTGATAGCATTTTGTGAGCTCTAGTTGTCTTCTAAATAATTGCAGAATCCATTTAAAAAGGCATTATATTTATTCTTAGATTCGGGATAATGTATTACTAATAATAGGATTGTTATTTTAATTCAGTCACAAAATTTCCTTGAGAAATTTTGTTCGAAACACATCTTTAACTTTCAATTTTATCATTAAAATGGAGTTTAATGAAATGTTAAGTAAAGTTTATGCTTTTCTGATTAACATTTTTATGCTGATTTTTTCTTAAAATTGTGAGTACATTTACTTAATTTGTTTTTTTGTTTTTTTGTGTTTTTGTTTTTGGAAAATAATTGTGTTGCAAAACTACCCTTTTTAATTCTTAATCTATAAAATAAAATGAAACATTTTTAATTGTAAGTGATCTATTTAAACAATGTAAAAGTTATGACAAAGGAATAAAAAATGTGTTTGTATCATATCTAATTTGTTTTAATTAGATAAAAATAATAAGCTTATATCTAGACCAGGGGTACTCCACCTCTTTTTTCCGCTGGGCCGCATACATTTGTCAGCCATTTAACGTGGGCCGCATACATATGTTAGCTATTTCACGCTGGCCGCAACATAAAGTTAAACAGGGGGAGGGTAAGAAATGCTTTAAGACTAAAATAACATTGGAAATTTAAAGTATGGACAACTGAACAAAATATCATAACTCATGTTCTTTTTAACTATTATTTTCTTATATATATTTTTTTTTTTATTTTTGTCACTAACACTAAATTAAAAGAGTTTATATATATATATATATATATATATATATTATATATATATATATATATATATATATATATATAAGAAACACTCCTTCACAATGTTTGCATCAGTAAATGGTTTCATATGATTACCAATAACATAACAATCTTCTTAGGATGTCTTTGTTACTACTGTGACACCAACACTGACAAAACACTTTGTTGTTGTTCCAAAGAATATTCAATACAACCTATTTATCACCTCTTGAAAGAGGAAAAGTGTAATTGAATGATTCCTGTTTTTATTGGTATTTTTTAAATACAGCACTTTTGTAAAAAATCAAACAAGTACTGATCCATGCTTGTTTTTGATTACAAAACAATCAACCTGTAAATCGTTCGAATATTTTTTTGCTTGCAAGGTTTGAAAGATTGTTCAAAATTAGTTTCACCCATAAAACTGTCGCTACTCCACTGTTGCCTGTTATCTCTAACCGTAATCGTTCAAATAGAAAAATAATATCAATTCGCAGCCGTACGACATCGACATCAAAAAAGCAAAATTTATGTTTGATTTCTTCTTAAATAATTTCCCACCAAATTTTTAATAAAATAAAAGTAAATCTTAATAAAAGAATATCTCAGAGCAATGGGTCATGCCCGGGCCACTTAAAAAGGCTCGGTGGGCCGCAGGTTGAGTATCGCTGTTCTAGACTTTTCCATCTATAGATTCTATGTTTTTTTCCATCTATAAAGTCCATCGCCTACATTCTTATTATGCCATATGACAATTAATCATTCAGGAAATTAAAAATGCATTTAGTTTAATAATGATGTTAGTGTTTACTTTAAATAGACCACTAAAATCGTTGGAGTATTTTTAAATAAAATATATTTTTACTCTTTATAAAGATGATTTAGTAGTTAAATTATATGCAAAAATAGGATGAGCTTTGGATTTTTTTCTATATCTGTTAACAATAATATTATAATAAATTGTTATTATTTTTCTTGTTTGTATGCTAATTTTTGTGTATGGAATCAAAGAAGGAACTGGTTATCTATTCAAAGATTAATATATTTTAGATATACCTTTTAACAAATAGGAAACCTTAAAAAACAATTAATTAACCCTTAATTTAAAAAAAACAATTCTTAACCAATAAAGATCATATTCACCATATATTTCTATTTGATATTGTATTCATTTCTTTGAATTTGAAAAAAATTAAATTGTCTAAATAAAGAAACAATTAAGATTTTTCTTATGTTACGAATTATAATCGTCAGTAATATTTTATATTTAATAATTATAACACAAAAAGTTATCTTTAAAAATTAAGTAAAAAACTTTTCTCTTAAATATACCTCACTTACAGTTTTCCTTTAGTGTGTAGAAAGACGTAAATATACGTGTGTTTTGAAAACATTTAGTTAAGCAGATAACTTAAATAATGAAAAAAAGTTTTGAATTTTACCTATTTCTAATGTATCACCCACACAAACGCACCTATATATAATAACAAAATTAATAAATTAATTAATTATCATGGACAACCTTTATCAAACTTTGCACTAAATTAAATAAAACTTTTTAATTCCCTCCTGAAATCGTAATTATTCAAAATTTCTGTACAGGACATAATGATTTAACTATTTTCACGACTGAGTCGTTTCAAACTTAAATAAAACAACACATCCCAAATTAGCTATGTTGTATCGAAGATTAAGCTCATTTAGATAATAGTAGCTATTTCCGGCTCAAATGTTTCGGCGACGCATATTTTAGTAGATGAAACAGAACAAATGAATGTACCGTTTTATGTCATCAAATGCTTGCTAAATCAGAAACAATTTTAGGATGGGAATATTAAAAATATACATTTGTTCCTTTAAAAGGAGCTATACTTATACAATATATTCATATGAAGAATTTTTGATTTGTAAGTGTTATCTGATACTAACAGAGTAAATTTTCTACAATGTTTCAAAAAAGTTAAATTTATCACAATGAGTGTATTTCCTATGTGTAAACATGGGTCTCATTTAAATTTTATTGTATTTAATAGTTTTCTGACTGTACTTAAATTATAATTAAACATTAACGTTAGCTCATGTTTGGTATGTGAATCAAAATAATTCTAATGAAATTGTTGGCAGCCTAATACTTTAAAAAATGTTTACATTTAAATTCATACTCTATTTGCAACTTGAAAGAAGTGTAAGATATTTACACTTTAAAATGAATTTTATTGCCACAAATTTGGTTTTCAGTCTCTCAGAATGTACTTTAAAGTATTAATTTTTGAATTTATAGCATGATGAAGTAAGTGCCTAAATTTAAAAAAAAGTTCTTCTTAGAAGTTTGATTTAAAATTCCATTTCAAAGATAGTTTTCGGGTGTTTTTTTAAATCAGAAACAGGTATAACGTGTTAAATTAAATTCTTAAGAATTATATTAAAAAATTTAAATCTTTAATCAAAGATTTAGCTAAAAGGTTTTTTTTATGTTTAGAATCGAAAGTAAATTATAAATATATTTATATACAATTCAAAATATACACAAAGTAGTTATAAACCTGAGATAACTAGTCAGGATAGTATAAAGTATCTCTTAGCCCCCAGTAGTACTATAGCAAACTCCTGGCTTTTTAGGAACCAGGATTGCAGGCTTAAACAAAGTTTTGTATATACATATATTTTTTATATATATTTCAAAATTAGTTTTTTGAACCATCGCCGTATAAGCCTTCCTGGAATATATTTTTCTTAAATTCGGGCATTTTTATGTTGTTTTTTTTCTATATGCTATATTTTATTTTAAAATATTTCATCGTTTCAGAAAATAGTTATGCTGTAACAGAGAATCTAAATTTTTTTGTTTCCTATCGATAGTATATAAAACGAATGACGTTTTATGATTGTCATTACACAGAATACTGGGAGTTTTTGTATGCTTAATTCAACTGTGCTTAAAAATAGATGTGTTTGATTTAAGTTACCCTAACAATCAGCAACTCGTGTATAGTCATCGTGATATGATAATATTCATATTTACAAAGCTCAATAATCCCCAAGCAACAATTAAGTTATACCGTGCTATCTTGAGAGGTTTCACTCTTAGAACTACCTTATCATTGTTGTTTTTCGAAATTTAATTAAATATTTAATTGTAAACTTTCTTACGGTGAAAACGTGATATTGGGTGAGCCTTAGAATTTAAAGCAAGATATACGAATGGCTAAGAGAATTAGATTATATTTATATTGTAAGAGTGAAATAATATCTTGTCTACCACTTGGAATTTCTTACCTAGGCCTATATTGTTCATCAACTATTATAGTAAATCACATAGGGACATTTCTCAAACCATGCCCCCCCCCTAGGAGCCATGGCAGCCCTACGGGGGAGGGCGTGAGCATATCAAAAAGTTGAAAATAAAAGATTTAAAAAGTTATTAATTTACTGAAAGGTAGTAGCAACAAAATATATTCTGACATAATGTAAAAATTAAATTACAGGTTTACTCTGATATACTATACTTAGACATGTATGAGTATAACATAATGTATTTGATAATTATTTTATCAATAATAAAATAAGAGCAAGTTTAATAATTACTAGTGATTTCCATGGATTTATCATAGACAAAATTGTATACGAAATGTAATATTTATCTCAATAATTTTTACGATTTATAATTTGTATCTCGTGCCTCAAGATGTTAGATATTATCACTACATTTAAATCATCGTTATGTATGGGGGAAGTGATGAAAATTATTATTTAAAATTGGGTCGCAAATATTTAAAGTTTGAGAAGCACTAACATAGAGAGATCACCTGACCAGTTTTCAATTGGGCTCAAATTCATTTTGGGCTCAATTGCTACTGTGAGAATCATCATCAAAGAATTTCAGTGTCAGAGAGCTGCAATTATTTTGGTGATCACAAATAAGAGCAATTTGATTTTTTACAACTAAAAAGTTAAATTAAATTCCAAATAATCAAAATTTTTATTAAAAAATATTTTCTAATAATTTGTTCTTGAATTATTATTTATAATGCTCAGAAATACTTTGTCATTTTTTTTAGTATCAACTGTTTTCTAAGTATAATTAAACATGAGTCAATGTGCATCAAACGTTACTCATCTGCTAGCTTGTTTTTAGAAGATATTATCAGACCGTGGTCACGTACGAAAACTAATTTTTTACTGTTAAAACTTGCAATACGGTGTAACAACTCCAGACGAACTCCTTATAAATATTAATTTATCCTCCTTTCAAAAGTTGACCAGCACTGCTACTTCCTAATTTCTATTTAGATCTACTCACTGCATTAGCTCCACTGTTACAAGTTTTCACCTTCCTTTTGAAAGAGTTCAAGCGTTTCAATCAAGAACAACAAAAGCATCTCAGTGTATGCCTTGCTCAAGCAACCGTTAGATCTCCTCTTTACCCTTGCAAATGAGCTGAACTCTGTTGGGTGAGATCTTATATCTTAATTTAGCTGCAGAATTACTCTGCAGAGTCTTGGAACCGGTTAGTATGCATGCAAAGGTTTAACTTGAGGTTAATGTGCATAAACAGTTCACTTGATGCCACCTGACACTTTAATTATGTGTTTTGGAATACAGAGTATTAGAAAATGTTTTGGAATACTTCTAGGAGCAAACATACTCCTAATATTTCTATTACAAGTTTGTTACATAAATATCTCTTTCTATTTTTATGATCTCTTTAATTCTTTTATATGTGTAGTCATTTTTTTCTATATCATTTTTAACTTAGAATTTTGTTGTATATAAAAAAGAAAAAAACAATACTTTTTTTCATGAAGTAGGTTTTCATAAACTTAATCAACACTACACTCTCATGAAAAATCAATTTTACAAGTATGTTCACTCCCTAAATTCAATAATATTTTCAAAGAATTTTTCTAATACCACATCAGAATTCTTTGTGTAATGTACGCTTTGGGCTGTTCTTATTATTTTCTTCATGTATATAAGCACCTAATGGCTAAGAGCACGGATTCGTGGCTAGAGATTCATAAGATCGAATCGTGTGGCATTGAAGACTCACCGTGTAGGGGGGAGCAATGTACGTTAAATAAGTCGAGGTCATAACCCCCCCCCCCTCCGTTCGCCTGGTGTGGAAGTTCGCCTGGTGTGGAAGTTTGAAAAAGCGGTACCATCTTCATCACTTGACCATAGTTTAAAATTATAATGTCCGTTGCCAATATCCCTCGTGTTGCTTTTTAGTGTGACGTTAATAAAATTCTTACCCTCATTTTATACACAAGGTGGGCAAAAAGAAGCATTTCATTTATTACTGTGCAACAAAAAATAACAGTTCTACAAAAAAAAATTATATGTACTCGTTTATGACAAATACATTTTTCAGAACATTCATTTCGAACTATTTCGTGCGATTAAGTCAAAATTCTATACACTTTGTTTTTGCTTTCGTAGAAGAAACTCATTCGTTCAATGATTTCATATTTTTTCTAGTCATTTTTTATTTTGCTATTTAGCGACTTGTTTGTTATTGAGGAATACTAAAGGCACGAAATCATCGCTTATGCCCTTCGTCACACGTGCACAAAAAAAAAAAAACTACGTAGTTTTTTTCCCGCCATTTGAAGGTCAATTGAATAAACTGTTGGCGGTTCCGTTTGAAGTTCCTCACTCTTTCTTCTAATTATGTGTACTATTTGTGAATAGCTTGGAAAAATAACAACAAATGTCGTTGTTTACAAGATGCTATTAATTAAAACTAAGTATTTTAGTGCGATGAGTAAAAGTTCCGTTTTATTCATAACGATGTTGAGTTTTTTTAACTCAAATTTTTAAAGAAACAATTTTTCTCAAAACTTGTATCTTGAATGAGCAATAAAATCATCTCTGCAACATGGTCATAGCTTGAAAACTTAAAGACTTCAAGCTACTTTTAAGCGTAGAATATATTCTACTTCATCTACAAATGGTGAAATTGAAGTTCCTGTTTTAAACCATAAAATGTGAATGTTAAATACGCTAAGATGTGTTGTAATTATTTAATATGGTGTATTAAAATATTGCAAACATATATCATGCAATAAAAATTACAAACAAACAAAAATTTACAGATAAATTATTTTAAACAAGAACTGCATGTTATTTGCATGAAGAACTTTTGGTATGTCAGGGTTTTTCAAACTGCGGGGCGCCCCCTAGGGGTGCATGATAACTCTGCGAGGGGGTGCGAACATATTAAAAAGTCAAAAACAAAGATTACGTTTAAAAATTATTAATTTTTTGAAAGCAAAAAAAAAAAAAAATGCATTCTCACATCATTAAAATAAAATTAACATTTACACTGATATAATACACTTATAAATGTATCAGTACTGCACAATGTATTTTATAATTAATTTAACAATACTAAGTTACGAACAAATCTAATAATTACTACTACCGAATGGGCTTGTCACAAAATGAACACTTATCTTAATAATTTTTACAGTTTATAAATATCCTTCACTGCCGATTAAAAATCACGTGATTCACTCCCCAATGGCTTCGTTTTCCACATAGGCGTGGGAATGTGTTGTGTTGAGGAGGGGAAGGGAGGAAATAAGGAAATCCTCCTGATATACGTAAAACCCTACGCAAACACACACTGTCAAGGTCATTTTATTGCATTCCAAAGCTTTCGAAATAATTTTATGAATAGCAGTGCACAAAAAATCGTACTTCGGAAGACGTATATATTAATCTGGGGAATTTTAACACACTGATTAAGTTAGACGTATATATACGCTGATGGCTCTTGAGAGTTTAAAGTCATATAGTAGCTTTAGTGTCACAAAGTATAGATTCAATGCATTGTTATTTGTATGGAGGGGTATGTATTTGGACGAGGAAAATTATGGGTCACAATACTGAATGTTTGAGAAGCACTGTCGTATGTGCATTAAAATTACTAATAGAGTACATAAATTACCTTATAATAAGTAGTTCTAAATTATCATAAGAGTGCTATGGCAATATATAAAGGTTCAAACAGGAAAAATAGGAGGAGCCTTAACATATGAAAGGGACAGAAATTCATCAGACTTTGCAGAAATAACAGATGTTTTTTTCTCCCAAATGTTTTAAAAATTTATATTTGTTACATCTGAATGCTTTTATTGTAATGCCCTGTCATTTTAAATGTGTAATACAGTAGATAGCGTGAAAAAAGTTCAGTTCTTCACAAAAGTACATGTACATTTACGTGAATGCTCGTAATATTTTAGATTATTCATGAAGTTAAATTTGACTTTAGTTCATTAAATACTAAATGCGGCAATTAAGTTAAGTGAATACTAAACTAAATAAAATACATTGTCTTATAATTACAGTACATTTGTTTTGCAACAAGAAAAATTTAAATTCTTAATTATTTATTTATTATTAAATTAAGTTTGTGCAATATATTTATTTATACATACTTAGCAAAAATGCATTAGTATTTAAAATAAATCAATAAAAACAAATACTTTCAAAATATATTAAGGTAATTTGTTCATCATTTATTGTGTACTATTCATAAGTTTAATGGTTAATTTTAATAATTAAGATATCTGCTTTTTTCCAAAGCTTTATCGATTTAAACGTATTTATATGTGTGGGCGTTCATGAGTAAATAAATATTCTTCCATTTCCAAAGGATATTTATGCTTAATGATTATACCTTTTTCATATTGCTTATAAATTCTCAGTTTTTTTTTTTCTACTTCCATTAATACTTAAAAAATAAAACAAATATGCAGTTAATAATTTAGTTGTGGTGTGTTCTTTATTATGCTTCTATAATTTTACAATTACAACGTATTAAATATCAAATAATGTTTTAATCTATATGTTTCCTGAGTTAAGTCGGAAAAGTAACTTAAATTATCTTACATTCATAGAAAAATATATATAGTATTGTTTTGCTTTTCTTTAATTTGTTAATTAATAAAAATAAAAAAAATACGTGTAGATAAATATCTTTCTATAATAATGATCAATAAATAGTAACCTTATTACAAAACATCCGTTTCTGGTTGACAAAATGCGAAACGTAATATGTAATCTAGTATTTTATCTTTCAAATAACACCTATTTATCATATTTCACTCAAGTTTTTGAAGTTATATTTACATAAGACATTTTAAATTAATATATATCTACTCTGAAATTAGAAGCCTATTTGATTGGATCCTCTATCAGAAATGGTTACAAGCAATGATAAACTAGCAATTCATAAACTTCTCGAAATGCAGATAATCATAGACTACTCTAACCAGCAGTTTCGGAACTCGCAATAACTAAGATACTGCTATAATAATATCAGTTTCTAAAACAATAATTACTCCTTATCGTTCACATTACACTCCACCCTGCTGTGTAGAATTTTCACTTCAGATGTCAAAAAGTAAGTAAAAAGTAGAGCTTAACTGACCGTGAACTTTTTGTCAAAAATGACAAATTGTCTCCCTGTTGCAATGCTTGAGTAGTACGCACCATTTTTTTTACTGGATGTGCTGCTATTCTTTTTTTATGTTACTTTTTTCCTTCTTTTTTGTCGCTTTCTCTCGCCAGCTTTCACAAAGGCATTCAATGAGAACCAAACAAGTGTTCATAGTTTCTGTACGACCTTGAAAACCCCTCAACTGACAGCTTGAAATTTTCATCCCACACATTTTCTCGCCTATTGTTAACATTGTAAAGATTATGCTGCTTTCAGATGTGAAAATAAAATAAAAGCTTGGTATTTTCACATTAAATACACCAATCTAAATTTCCCTTTATGGAACTTTACATTTACAGGGCTTATATTTTTTGTTTAGCTTCACATGTTTGCTACTTTGTAACCGCGCCGAGTTATTTTCTATCAGTTAGTAAGAATACAGCTCTAGGAATATCTAATTATGAAATAGCATATGTGTATTATTTTAGCTCGAGCTAAAGCTGTGTATTATTTTAGCTATATATATGAAACCTTTTAACTGTGTATTAATTTACCTATTCACATCGAAAAAATAATATTGATGAAACTTAATTATGTTTTTATATCAGTTATATTATCCTTTGTACATTTATTTTTTGTATCTAAGATTAATTAACAATATATTATTATTCAATAATTAATTAATAGTTAGTGTTTGTTTTGATTTAATTTATAGTCTGATATGGAAAGATATTCTAGAAGTATGCCTTTTAAAGATTTTGTACAGCGTTAAATATTAACTAAGCTTGAAACAGATCCTATTTTTAAAAATTAAACAAAATTCGTGAAAATTTAGAATTGCTTTTCATTAATATAAGTTCTGCTTCCTAAAAATATTTTTATTTTATTTTTAAGCATAAATTTTCACATTTGTTAATGAATTTTTAAATTTCGTATGTTTATATCATTAACATTCATCACTGGAATTACTTCTTCGCGGTTCAATAGCTATTCCCCTCTTTTCTCAATTAAAAAAAAGGAAACTCTTTTCATCATTAGTTTCAATGTCTTTATTGAAGAACAATTTAAAAGGTAACACTTTCGATAAGACAATAATTAAATATCTGAAATCATTGCCTTCATTTTGCTTTAAATACTTCAAACATTCTGCTACAACGTATTTCTAAATTACTTTTTAATACGCCATCTATAATTGCAAATTACAACAATTGATCTAAAGCAAAGTGAATTAATTTTTAGTGACGTTTCCCTAAAATTGCCTCTTCACATTTCCTGTAAACTAAATCCTTGTATATTCCGTATTCAACCTAAATATTAACAGTATGGCAAGTTTGACCAGGAAAGCACGAAATATGAACACAAAGGAATTGTAAAATTATGTGAAGGCAAATTAATTTTACTCCTTAAATAAAGATATATTTATTTATATAGATTTATGTTTTTTAAGGTAAGCCAAAATGAGCACAAAGACAATACGAGCATTGAACTGAATAATGTAGGATTCCAGATACGCATAGCACCATTTGCCAATTTCGCTAAATCAAAAGCAAATTAAAAAAACATTTCGAAATGTATTGTTATTATTATTATGTTCGAGCAAGAACGGGAACGGTTTCCACTTTTGGCTGCATTTTGGCCGCATACATATGCTAGCTATTGCACGTGGGCTGCAACATGAGGATTAATGGGGGGGGGGGGGGGGGGGAGAAACGTTTTAATACCGCAATAACATAAAAAATTTAAAACACAGAAAATGGATCAAAATATTACAACTCTTATTTAACTTTTTATGAATTATTTTTTCTATTTTTTTTATCACTGAATTTTTCTAAATTGGAAGCATTTAAGTATCGCTTCTTCACAATTTCTGTATCAGTAAACGGTTTCATATGATTATCAATAATATAAAAAATTCCATAGGGTGCCTTTGTTATTTCTGTGACATTACCACTGACAAAACACTTTGTAGCTGTTGTAAAAATTATTCAAGAATCATCTGTTGAAAGAGATCTTCCAGAAAAAATGTCATTGAACGATTCCCTTTTATTGGTATTTTTAAAATTCAACACTCGTGACAAATCAATCAATTAGAAATACATGCTTGTTTTTTACTACAAAATAGTCAACTTCCCAATGGTCTTTTGAAACAACCTATTTTCTTCGAAAATTTTCTCTTGCAAGATAGAAAAGATAGTTAAAAATTAGTTCTACTCATGAAATGGTAATTATTCCTCTGTTGTCTGTTATCACTAAACAAAAAAAATATCAGTTCGCACCCATACGAGATCGACAGAAAAAAGCAAAATTGATACATTTGATATTTTAACAAAAAATTTCCCCCCAAATTTTCATAAATAAATGAATTTCCCAGTGAGTGAGTAAATATTGACGTCGCACTGATTAGCAACACGAGGGCTTTTGGCGACGGTCCGCGTAATTTTGAACCATGGTCAAGTGACGCCGACGACACCTGAGCTGGCACCCCCCTCTCCTAACTACCACACCACACCAACGGGAGGACGTTTGAGCTCTCGACAGATTTAACGTGCATCGCTCCCCTATACGGCGGGTATGAATTTCCCAGAGCAATGGGTCATGACCGGGCCACTTAAAAAGGTCCGGTTGGCTGCAGGTTGAGTATCGCTCATATAATACGAAGGTACATGTTTTTATTATTTTTTCAGAAAATTAAAACTTTCATTCTAAGAAATATAAATATATTTTCCTTCATATTGTAAAAAACTATTTTTTTTTATTTGTTAATTTACGCCAAAATTTATTCTTACTAGTTACTTTATCTTTGCTTGACCTTCGTTGGTTTCAAGTCATTAATGCTCGTTAGTTGCGGATAAATGCTATTTCAACGCTGGTAAATTTGGCACACATCTTCCTTCAACACTTACAAATTTGGCACAGATCTTACACTGAATCTAGTTAGTTTGGCAAAGATCGTATTTTGACATCTATTCACTTTAAAAGCTCTTTCGAAAAAAAATTGGATAAAGTTCTTTAAATTATGAACACTCTTTAATCGACCCTTATATGGGCAGAGAAAAGAATATTTTATAAATACATATCTGGAAGAAAGAGTTTTATGTTGTTTGGTATATATATTTTAGGATTAAAATATTTCCAAAATTTAATTTTTATCTTCTGAATTCAATTTCATTCTTCCTTTTTCTTGTTTCCATATGAAAAATCATGTACTATCTCAATTTATCAATGAAATATAAATAAAAATTCATTGAAATTAAACAAATGTTTAAAACATTATTTCTTAAGTACCGAAATCGAACCATTTACCGAGTAAAATGGTTGTCCTAAGTTATTTCTATTAAACTGAAATTGATTATTAAAATAAGTAATTTTCTCCAACCAAAAATGCATTTTTTTTAGTTTTGTTTTACTCATTTAAATTAGTTTTGACATCTATTTTCTCCGTTTATTTATTTGTTCTTAGATTACTTTAAAAAATTACCTTTTTCTCAGAAAAACTAATTTAAGAATATGTAGTGGATAGAAAAAGTGAGGATACACTTTGTTGGAGGACTGAATGACTGAAGGAAACTCACTTTTTGTGTGATTAACTTATGACGAATAAGAACTACTTTTAGATTTATTAAAATTTTGCAAAACTGGCAATTAACATTTAAGTTAAAAATTCTGTTTTTAGTGTACGGAGTTGCCTATCACATTTTAAATATATTTTATTGTGTTTTTCATTTTGTAAAATTGCTTTTGTAGCAGAATTATCTTATGCATTTTTAACTTGTATATAGAATCGCTTAAGTAAAATAAAATAATAAACACTTTTACTTAAAGATAATAACAATTTGATACATATGCATAGTTTGTATTCTTTTCTTACTCTGCTTTTTTATTAAAGTTGTGTCTTAGTTTAATAGTTTTTTTTTTTGAAAGATGTGTTTCAATAGTTTTAAATATTTAAAAAAAAACTTTTCTGTCCGAAAATAAATTATATTGCAGGCATCGGCAACCTATGGTACATAGACCATACGGTAAAATTCTCAGTGGCATTCTGTATTTATCTCCAAAATTGTCACTTTTTAAAAGGATGAAATTGATACATTTGTAATGGAACTTATTTGACAAACATCTTCAGAATTATGAACCCCCCATTTATGGAAATACGAAAAAATCCCGAAAAATAAATTGACAACTTTTTCATAATTTATTGAAAGTCATTGCTGAAATGATTAAATTGTTTGAAGAGAGAAAATTGTTTTCCGCTTTTGTACATGTATGTCCTTGATTTTGCGATATGAAAGTTAAGCGGTGCAAGTACTAAGTTCACCTTAAAATTTTTATTTATCGTTTTATTTAACTATAAAGAAGGTAATTACTTGTGTTTTATGTTAACTATTTCATGTTTTAATAAATATGTTTAAAGATACATAATATCTGGTGCAACTTTAATTTTTTTAAATAAATAGTTATATTTTATTCTTTGCATTTTTATGTCAAGAAATATCCTTAAATGATGCAAAATTAATATATAGCAAAACTGTGAATATCTATAGTATCCGCTATTGTCTAACTGCATGCATTATCACTCAGGAATCGAATTGTTTCAAAAACTTCCAACCATGTGCCACGCTGAATCCTATTGGTAGACTGCTTTGGCATGCCACAGCTAAAAGGTTGCCGATCTGTGTTATATTGCATACTTAAAAATAATAGAGAAATATACAATGGTAACATCTGATTAGTGTGTTTGTGTGTGTGTTACTTTTATTACATTTATCCATAATATATATCGTAAATTTCAGCATTTATATGCAAATGTAGATTTTGATATTTATAAGAATTAAAAGCATTCAATTTACGTTTCAAAATTTCTTCTTGTTATTTTTCTATTTAAATTGTATAATAAATAATTAAAAAAATGTTTGGGTTGAGTTGAACAAAACAACAAAATCTGGAATGTAGAGTTTTAGTTTTAGAGGAAACTAAGAGCGTCGCAAATACACAACACAGCTGCATTTCAGAAATTCCTCACTTTGAATCCAAGGCCGAGTGTTTTCTTTTCTTATTTCTTCTTATTTTTTTATGAATGAACTTCGAAAGAAGAATTAAAAAATAAACATAAAATAGAGTACAACATTTTTTTTTCTGAGTCATAATAAGAAGAAAAAAAAAAGGCATCAGCCAAAAGATAAATTGGCGACTTTTTTTCCCGCTCCTCCTATTGCGTTACATTGAATCAAATGAACTGATGTTAATGAATGAAATAATCAGCACACTAAATGTAAGTAATAATGATTCTGGACTTGCTCTTATCATAAATTTATATTCTGCAAAAATCTTTTTTTTAATCTGTTTTGGTTTTTCATTAATATAGTTTTTGGGTTATACAATTAAAAATTACAAAAACTGTCAGTTACAAAAATTATAATTAATCTATGATTGTTTCAAAATTATTAGCTAATGGTAAGCAATCCCTCTTCAAAACTGTTGTCTGAATATAACTAAAAAAGTGTGGCCACGGTAGCCAAGGGGTCTAGGCATCGGATCGTGGCTAGCGTGTCATGAGTTCGATCCCAGTACCACTGAAGACTCGCCGTATAGGGGTGCGGTGCACGTTAAATCTGTCGAGAGCTCAAACGTCCTCTGGTCCGTGGTGTGGTGAAGTAGTCGCTAGGAGAGTGGAGTGCCAGCTCAGGTGTCGTCCTCGTCACTTGACCATGGATCAAAATTACGCGGACCGTCCCCAATAGCCCTCGTGTAGCTGAACCGTGGGGCGTTAATATTCACTCACTCACTCACTCATAACTACAAAAGTTTCAGAATTCTTCATAGTAACATTATAGCTGATTGTGTGTGTGTGTGTAACTTCAGATCCACACAGGGATGTTTTTAAGGCAGGGTTCACCTGGGTCTGGGCCTTGGCTTCGGGGGGAAGGCCTTCCTAGCTCTCGACTTGGCCTCAATAAAGCCATAATCAGAATAAATTCATTGTAAAATGTTATTCCCGTCGGACATATTCTTCAAAGATTCGGTAATTCCGAATATGTGTGTTCCAAGTGTCGATAGATCGTCGCCCATGTCTAGGCCTTGGCATATCACCATACACAATCTTTTCTCATTTAGTTCAAAGGCGGTAGTTGCGCGCGCGATAGAGTCGATTTGTATCTAGATGCACAGTTAGAATCATGCACATTTAATTGTTATGAGTTACCGCCAGTGCGAATATTTATATAACAACACATGCCGTAAATATTAAATATGCAATCCAGCAGTAAAATTAAACAATAACGACCGATTTGGAAGTAGGTTTTAATGCACTGCTTAAGAAATCTTGAATAAGTTTTGGCTTATTAGATGACTGTATGGACCATAATAACCTTGTTTAATGCCAAAGTTTTACATCCTTAACTTTCTTATTTAAATAATTGGCTAGCACACTAGAGTCTTCAAGTTTTATGGAAGAAATATTATAATATAAAAATAACCTAATTAGCACCGACAACTTTTTTTACGTGCTTATTTTTTTCTGTAGCAGCATTTAAGCTAATTGGGGAAAGAGGCATTTAAACAATTGGATATATATTTTTTATTCTTCTTTTCCAAAACAGCTTAACAGTAAAAAAAAGGAAGAAAAAATATTTAAACGCTTTATTCAATTGCTAAACGGCAAATTGGTATAGGCTGGGGTGGCTGGCATGACGTCACAAAATAAGTCTTGGAGGCTAATAAGTTCATTGTGCGCCTTACTCGGAGTGGGATCTTCGGATCCAATTACTTGAAGACACGCAAATCTGGCGCGAAGAAAATAATGTGAATTCGGGAAAGAACTGATCAGAAAAGAGAATGAGAAGAAAAAACATAATAAAATACGACCTGCTTCTGACAATTACTCGAAGCTTTTCATTCTCAATTTTCGACTTTCAGCTATGGAATATGAGTTGGATCATTTTTTTTTTGTTCGGAATTATTATTATCTTTCTTATTATTTTTTTTCTCAGAAGGGAAAAATAAAGAATAAAAACGGAATAGAAGCTGCATTATCTTTTCCTGTTTCAGAAACTTCGGTTATTATTTTCTTCCCCTCTCTTTCGTGCTTGCCATTTTTGAAAAAAAAATAATAATGAAGATACTGTCGAAGTAAATATTTTCTTCCTGAATCTGAGTTTGCGATTTCATAGATGTTGTTTTTTAAAAGAAGAATAAATTGTTTGCTTAAAGTTTTCAGATGTTAAAAGCAGTTGTATATATTTTTTTTCTTTTATTTGGATGCTTGATAATAATATGTTCATGCTAATAAGAAATTATTTAACGTAAAATTTGATTTTTCAATTTTCTGTAATATAATTTTAAAAGAAATCAAATTCGTTTTTTGGATGTTAATTCTGTTAAGAAAATGAAATTTTATTTAGATGAATATGTAAGAATAGATAAATATTTCTCGCACCTCTTTGATAAATATAATTCCAATTGAATATTTCTTTCAAATTTATTTTACTCATATCTTACGTTGGAAAGAATTAGTTGTGGTTAAATCAAACTTTTCATGCCGAATGTTTTAATAGCAGTATTTAAAGCATACTAAAACAAACCACAATTCCGAGCAACCTCTTCTTTGTAATGTTTTTGACAGATTATTTATTTTAAAAATTCCCAATTTTCTGCATAATAAAACATTGGTTTTATGTATTCATTGCAAATTACAACATCTGACTATAAAGTTCGATGAATGAAGTTAGAACGGCCAATGCGGCAACAATGGCAAAACAAAACGCTGCACATTTGTAGTGGCAGGTGGCATCTACCCTCACTGTTGTTCATTTGAGCATCGTTTGTGTTCCATGTAAGATTTGTTTTACAAAGTGCTTGTTTCGTGCGTTGGTTGTTAACTGAGAACAGGGAAATGAACAAACAAAATGTCAATTTAAAGTTTTGCTTTAAGCTTGGCAAGACACCGATAGAAACTTATTCGATGCTGGTACGTTTTTATGAAGTTCAAGCACTGTCCATGAAGCGTGTGTACGACTGGTTTGCCCATTTTCGAGAAGGCTGAGGAAGTGTTTCTGACAAACCCCGTTGCGAAAAACAGGCGACCACCGTCATTGACGAAAACACTGACAAAGTGAGTAAATTAATCACGAAAGATCGTCAATTAACTGTGAGCATAATAGCTGGACGATGAATGCTGCAATGTACTTTGAAATTTTGACACGTTTCATGAAACTTCTATGCAGATTACGTATAGCAGATCTGTATAGCAGATGTATAGCAGATCTCAATTGTGTATAGTTATGTGAGGTGACTATTCCGAAGAGCAGTAAGGTAACTTTCGTTAATATTTCATCTACATTAATGTTACAGGACTATTCACTGAATTTTATTGTCAGAGGTTGTATATTAATCGTTTCCATGAAAATCAATGATTTTGTAAAATGTATAAGCTAAGCAAAAAATCAAATTTTACACATAAAGCAATATAATAGGTATACAATATTTTCTATATAAATGTATAATATATAATTTTAATAAATAAGCAAAACTAACTCTGTTTAGAAATTTCTATTGGATGCGATGTATATAAATTCATAAATAATTTTCAACAAAAACTTTTTAAGGGTAACTCTAGATGAAATAATTTCTTTCATAATCAAAATATTCTAGTTTCTTAAATAATTTTTTTTCCTAATTTAAAATCATTACTTATACGAAGCTCATATTTTTAACATGTTCAGGGAATTTCAATATCTTTCATTGAAAAATTCTAATCGTTGACTTTAAAAATTGAGCTTGAACAGAAGTTTGTATCGGTAGCCCTGGACTTTATGTTGATAACTCCGAAGACTCCTTTTCTGAAAATTCTTCAATCGAACCCGACGTGGCTACATGTCTAGCGTACATATACAACAAATTACAAACGAAAAAAAAATTATTAATCTCCCTATTACATGAATAATTTTAGTTTATGAGGTGAGGGAAAATATATGCATTCAAATAAGTTATAATAATAAGTTAAATTAACAAAACGTTACTTAGGTATTCATGTATTATACCTTCAAGGTATTTCGTCAAATCAAAAGATGTCGCCAAATGCTACGATATGCCGCCAATAGCAGAAAAGCATTCTGTTACATGTGATCCAACATAATCATTTTAAAGATAACAGCGTTTTTTGACGTCTTTTTATTTGGCAAAATTAGTTGATGGAATAATACGTAATAATTCATTTAGCTACTAGATTCAACTGAGACACTTGCCAATGGAAACAATGATCATCCACCCACGCGCGAATACAGACCTACTAATTACGTAATGAACCACTAAAGTTTTTCTTCTAAAAGAAAGCTTGAATTAACTTAAAGTAAACAAATTGTTAGCTAACTGTTATAGTTTTTTTTTAACTTTTAACTATTTTATCACCAATCTTCTCAAATCTATTTGAAATCTCTAAATAATTTCAATAACGCGCCATGTTTCCTCTATAAAAAGATGTTAAATATAATCTGTTAAAACTTCTAATTAAAGAAAACCCAATTAAATTAAAATAGAAGCCTCGTCAGACAGCGTGTTACTAATTATTATTTAGTTATGAAGAAATATTAATGACTGGTGTTATATTTTCTGTGTATTATTTTTAACTCTTAAACTGCCAATTAAAGGTTACGTGATTCGCTCCCCATTGCCCGCGTTTTTTTACATAGACACGCTTATGCTGTGTATTGAAGAGAAAAGAAAAGGTATGAATAAGTATATTTTTCTCAAAAATAAGTAAATCCTTCACACAAACACTGTCAAAGTCATTTTAGAGCATTCCAAAGCCTTCGGAATAATTTTATTGATAACAGCGCAATGAAAACAATTGTATTTTTTACGGACGTATGTATACGTTCGGGTCGTTTAAAGCACCGGTTGAGCCAGACGCTGGTTAAAGGGTTAATTTTCTCGATCTCTTGTATTAAAAATTTGAATTTTATATACTTGGTTAGTGACATAGTTAAAACATGATTTGAATACTTTTTATTTAAATACGCAAAATACAAGTAATTAAAATTATAAATTTTGGAATAACTTGAAAAATATTGGGAATTTAGATCAAAAAGAAAACTGTTGATTTATACTTAAAAAAGGATACATTAATGTTGTTTCTTTGTGCAAATACAGTTCCGGTCTCATTCATTTAATATTATGCTGTATAATTAAATGAGAAGTATGAATAAATGCAATTTACATTTTAGGTAACTTAAAAGTACTTTTGATTCTGAACACTGAAGATCAAGAATGGCTTTCTTGTTACAGCAAAGAATCATTTATAATAATAAAATGAACATATTGTGTAGAACAGATCATCCTTCCGTACCTAAATAGTCTTTTAACAGCTTAATTGATGACACAAGTTAGTTCAAACCTTAAACTTCCTTTGTAACATTTGTTGTCTCATAATACCTGGATTTCCTCTTCTTTTCCGACGAAAGGCAATTGTTCTAGGATTTGGTGAATCACCTTCCTTTCATAATAAACGGCTGATCTACACGTGCTGATAAGTGTAATTGATTCCGTTCTTAGTAAGAACTATTTCCTATGAATAAAAGATAAAATGCAGATACTGGGCAGTGTTGAAAATTTCCGTGACTCTCTACTTCTCACGTTTTGCTAATTTCATGAAACCTAAAGAGAAAAAAACAGCATTTATTAGGTTTTATTTATTTACGACACTAAATTGTTATCACATAGAAGGAATTTATGGTAATTTTTGATGCACATCATAGTCGCCTGTTCTTATTTAATTAAAAGTACTTTTAAATGAAATGGAAATTAATTTCATTTCGAAGTTATGTTTTAAAAAATCTTCCCACACTCATGCTTTAATTATATGCGGAAAAACAATAATGTTGATAATGAAAATTATGCCTGAACTAACTTCAAGTAATATCATATAATCATTGCGGAATTAAATGAAAATTAATACGCAAACACACATATTTACTCTCTTTTCTTCTTCTTGCAATCTAGTAATATAGACAAATAAAAGGAAAGGTGAGCTGGCCTTAAAACTATGTGTTTAACCCTACAATATTAGTTCCTAAAGCGAAGTGCAAGGGTGTAACTACCGCCGTATTAGCCGTATTGATGATACGGGGCCCCCAAGCTACAAGGGCCTTAACACACGATGCGAGCGCGTTCTATTTGAAGCCGCTGTTCACCATCCTGCTGATCTAAGGGTGTGGGGAAACAAACATCGCCAGAAACTTCCATAATAATCAATATTTTATTACTCTATTCAAGTACACTAATCAATTACAAGTGAAACTGCAAGAGGAGACCCTAGGAGTGATATAAAGAGAGCAATTTACAATAAGTAAACAAGCGCTAGTAATCTGCTTAATAAAATCTAATCTACTCTATCTTGGATTATTAATTCTCAATCTACTAATTTATTATAGATGCAAACTCCTTCCTTAACTCACGTTGTGATAATGATCTCACCTACGTATCACAACAACAGTTCATCTGCTCCTTCTATCTTATCTTTACAAAACCTTTTGACTATCTATAGTCAAATTAATCTACATATCAAGGTTTCTTCTTGAGGGATGGCTGTGAATTAACACGAAAGCTAGCCCTAAAGTTTACCCCAGAGCATTATTCAGAAGGTTGCGTTTAGATCCCTCACAACATGAGAAAAAATTGTTAATCTATTAAGGGGCCCCTAAAAAGGGTGTGCAAGAAATTTTGATAAGTGGCCCACACAACACTAGCTACGCCAGCGGCTAAGAGTCCGCTGTTATATTATTGGAGCTATCCTATTTTTGAGATGTACCAGGGATGGGCAAACAGTGACCCGCCAAGCAGGTAAAAAACCAAATAGATAGAAAATGTTTTCTATATTTGGGTCAACGTATATTAGTAAGAGTGAGCATTTTTTCTTGCATGAAGATCAAAAAGTGTAAATATAGATACAAGTTGGTAAAATTAGCTTGCAGGCTGTGTTGATAATTCCAACCAGCAATCACACTCCTGATTTCAAACACATTGTAGAAATGTGTGCTTTGGTACATTTATCCTATTAAACTGATTCGAAATTAAACGTGTATATATATATATATATATAATAATATTAAATAATCAATTATAATATATTATTATATATTATATTAAATATTATATTTATATATATATATATTTTTTTCCCTGTTATGTTCTATTTTATATATAATTTTTTCCATATTGTATTATATGTGTGGTGTGGTGTGTGTGTGGTACAATTCATAGCTTTTTTGAGATGCATATTTAATTAACGAATATAATCATTTAAAAAAAAAGGGGGGGGGAATTCGGTATCCTCCTCTTCCACAATGTGGCTCTCCAGTAAAAACAATTGCTAATCCCTGAATTTTACTATATTTTTATATCCATACGTATTGCTTTACTTTTTTCCAATTCGTGGAAATTTAGTACATTATTATATTGACGTTTTTTACAAATAAAAAAATTGTTTCTGTGTGTGTTATCAGTTTATCATTTAAATACAAAATAATTAACATGGGATATAGAAACTTTCAATGAAAAACATTTGGACACTAGATGATTAGATGCCAATATGAATCTTTCTCTCTCTCTCTCTGCCTAGAAACTAGTGAAGTTGCATTGACACTTGGGTGAAAAAAGAAGACAGAATGGTTATATCAAACTTTGTTAAAATGTTATATTTATTTTTAAAAGTCTTTTGAAAAACGATTTTCATATCAGGAGTGAATAAATTACACAGTTATGTTGAAAAATTTAAAATACTTTAGAAGAGATCCAAAGATTATTTTCAATATATTTCTTGATTTATATATATATATATATAAGTTAAAATATTTACTATCAGCTGCAATTATTATTTTTTAAATTCAGTTGTCCGAATCACATGTCGCCTTCCGGTAAAGGTATTTTTTATAAAGAGATGTAAATGCAGTCAAAATTTATATTTTGGGAAATTAATTAATGATATTATTATATATTGTGTTAGATTTGATTACATTTTATTACAATTAACCACTTAATAGTACAATAAAAATACTTTTGTTTTTTTGATGATGCTAAAACCTAATACAGAGTAAATACAGTATTCAAGTTTTAAAAGATTTTCCACACCTGATTTTTTTAAATCTTTAGTTTGGAGTTCACATTAGGGAGTTTGTAAAGTGTATTTAAAATTTCATTCCATTCCCGGAGGATTTTGAGCTGCAAATTGCTTCTAAGCAAACCTATACCATTTATTTCGATTTTCAAGAATAATCTACGATATTGAGTAAACAAATAACCCATGAGCAGTTTTCCGTGCAGTTTTGCTATCGATATTTCTTACGATGATCTGACAGAAATAAACATTTTATTTTATTATTACATAAAACATGGAAGCCTGGCATGTTATTGACAGAACCTCTCGTGAGAAACATCTCTTCTTAAAGCAACACGAATGTATTTCCAATTTTTTTTGTATTTCCCAGAATTCATTGTTATTTACAAGCGAAAAAGAAAATGGAAAATATTGAGAAGTAGAATCACGCAATCTTTTTCCATCCTGCAAATAATTCAATGTTTTCGTAAAAAGAACATTTTTCACCCGTTCTTTTTTTTTTATGGACAGGCAGGTGTTACGGATGTAACGTTATTTCGTACACAATGCAACATACTCCTATCAAAGGCTCAAAGCTGTTCACATAGAATAAATAAGAATTTTTTCTGGTAATAAATATATGACAATGTTGGTACGAGTTATACCTCGGCGGTTCTCTCAAATGGTTGATTGGTTTTTCGGCGAAAATCATTTCTCATTTCCTATATCGGAATAGGAAAAAATAAAATAAACACCAATGTGGGTATGTGTGTGTTCGTTTTTTTCTTCTTTCTCTGTGTTTAGTTGAGGTGTGTTGTGGACATAAATAGCTTTGGAGTATCCTTGTAGCAATGCAATAACATGTCGTTTAATAACTTTTAGAGATTTGAAATAAAAGATTGAACACAATTATTAATTTGTACCTTTCTGTTTCGAATCATGCAATTATTTATGAAACATGCTTCAATTTGAACTTTATTCATAATTAAAATATA
>BMAO01018182.1:70000-128450 GCA_019973975.1 Trichonephila clavata | reverse complement strand
TGAAGATCGATTGAGAAGTTGGACAGACTTTGAGAGACTTTTTGAAGAGACTTTCGGAAGGCCTGAGGACGTAAAAAGTTTTGCAGAAGGATTATTAAGGACAAGGGCTCAGCGTCCTGGTGAAACGCATGAGTCTTACGTTCAGGACGTATTGTCATTATGCAGGAAAGTGGATAAAAATATGCCGGAAGACCAAAGGATATCGCATCTCATGAAAGGTGTAGCTGAAGATCTCTACCAAGTACTGATAAACAGAGAAGTTAGCACAGTAGATAAATTTGTTACGTGTTGCCGTCAAGTGGATGCCATAAGAAAGAAACGAGTTGTACCGCTACGATATGAGAGGCTACCTAATGTTACACCCATATCAATGGCAAATGAAGAAGATCTAAGTGATCTAATACGAAGGATTGTTAAAGAAGAAATCGAGAAAGTACTTCCACTAATTGCAACATGCATAGACGACGGGTCAAATGATTTAGAATCCATTATTCGAGAAGAAGTTCGAAGCAATTTGGCCCCACTCGCTCGAGAAAAACCTGCACCTTCCCCTTACAAAACTCAAAGGACTGAGATGGAAGTTCCTGGCGACCAAGGCCAAGACATCGACAAGAAAATAGACCACCTCAATAGGATACCGGAAGGAAGACTGACCTTTGGCGTATTTCAGATAACGTACCAGTTTGCTTTCATTGTGGACGACCTGGTCACGTAACTAGATATTGCCGTGATAGACGACGTGTTTTTAGCGCAGCAAGACAAAGAAGGTAATTGGACCAGTCAGAACGCTGGGATTCTGACTCTTTTTTTGATTATGGCAGCGATCCTGAATCTAATTACCAGCGTTATAAAAGTAATTCGCCGTACCCTAGACGCACAATCCACAACGCCGCCAATCAAGATCTCCATCTCGTCGCTCACCTGTTAGGACCAGTGAGGAAAACTAAGGCTTGCGACCTGCGTGGGAGGTAAGGCCGCAATAAACGAAAACCCTCCAGTATACACGGCTGCTAAACTAATCAAAAACTTTGTATCCGTCGCTGTCAATGGACATGTCGTTAATGCTTTGGTCGATTCAGGAGCTGATTATTCAGTAGTTTTCGAACAATTACGCACGCAACTAAGGACGCCCATGTTTTCAGAACACAACCCGATTCTTCGAACTGCCTGTGGTAAAGTTGTAGAAGCTATTGGACGATGCATGTTGCGAGTGAACTTGAATGGAGTGGTACAACCTTTCGAATTTTTGGTATTCCAGCAATGCAGCCATGACCTCATATTGGGATGGGACTTTTCAATGTAACTGATGCCATTATTGATTGCGGATCCGGTAAACTCCATATTGGAGAAGTCTCTCCAAATGATCTCCAAATGAATGAAGTAAATTCTGGTTTATATGCAGTCCATGACGATGTCATTCCAGGAAACTCTATAAGAAAGATTTCCGCGTTGTCTAAAAACCACCAGACCTTAGCAAAGGTTATAGTTACAGGAATGAAGAATTTTGAATGGAGTAAAGAGCTAAAAGTCCCAGCTACAATTGCCACACTTCTGAATGGTAAAATTGATATTTGGATTGCTAACAGTTCCTCTCAGCCACAGATAATACCAGCTGGCATGTGTATAGCCGAAATGACGGATATTGAGGATGGATTGGTAAATTCATTAAACGAGAATGCTGACAAAATCAAAGTAAAACAGCGGAGGCATCCTAGACAGTCGGTGAAAGAATTCGAAGGCCTTTTAGACCCGGAACTGCCTGAGGCGCAACAGAAAGATCTTTTGAAATTGCTTAACGACTTTAAAGATGTTTTTGATTTTGAAAACAAAATAAGAGTCTCGAGTAAAGTAAAACACAAGATAAACACCGGCGATTGCCAACCTATCAAGCAAAAGCCATATAGAGTATCTTTTGAAGAGAGGAGAATAATTCAAAACGAGGTTGACCAAATGCTGAACCTAGACATCATAGAGCATTCGGAGATTCCGTGGTCATTCCCAGTTGTTCTCGTGTAAAAGAAAAATGGATCCTGGCGTTTCTGTGTGGATTACCGTCACTTGAACAAAATTACGAAAAAGGATGTGTACCCCTTACCCCGGATTGACGATGCCGTGGATAACCTTTCGGGTGCAAGCTTGTTTTCTACAATGGACCTTAAGTCTGGATACTGGCAGATTGAAGTCGATGAAAGAGACAGAGAGAAGACGGCTTTTATTACTCCGGATGGATTATACCAATTTAAGGTTATGCCATTTGGGTTATGTAACGCCCCAGCCACGTTCGAAAGAATGATGAATAGTATCCTTAAAGGGATGAAGTGGAAGCACTGTCTATGTTATCTGGATGATGTCATTGTCTACGCTGCCTCTTTCGGAGAACATCTTTTGAGATTGAGGATGGTTCTACAGTACATACGAGATTCTGGATTGACACTGAACCATAAAAAGTGTCGTTTTGGTCAAAGAAGCCTTAAGATTCTTGGTCACTTAGTGGACAAAGACGGAATTCGTCCAGATCCAGGGAAGGTCGAAGCACTTCGAGAGAATTTCCAACCCCCCAAACTATTTAGCAAGTTAGAAGCTTTCTAGGGATCTGCTCTTATTATCACCGATTTTTCCATAATTTTGCCAACATCGCCAGGCCGTTGCACGAATTATTGAAGCATGATGTTAAATTTGTATGGAAAGAAGAACATCAATTAGCATTCATCCATTTCAAATCGCTGCTGACGAGATATCCTGTGCTTGGCTTCTTTAAACCAGAAATTAAAACCCTAATACATACTGACGCCAGTGTATATGGCATTGGGGTTATCCTCGTACAAATACAGTCTGGATTTGAAAGGCCTATTGCTTATGCATCTCGATCATTTTCAACATCTGAGAAAAATTATTCGACTACCAAGAAGAAATGTTTAGCAGTTATTTGGGCGATAAGTAAATTCCGACCCTATATCTTTGGCCACCCATTTACAGTGGTAACAGATCGCCACTCTTTATGCTGGTTGGTGAATCTAAAAGATCCATCTGGGCGATTAGTAAGGTGGGCTTTGCGTCTTCAGGAATACGATGTAGAAATAGTTTTCAAGACCAGAAGAAAGCACCAGGATGCTGATTGCTTATCGAAGAGCCCACTGCTTCAAATTGAAGAAGAACTCACTGAAGATATACCGTTCCCCAATACCATTACCAATTTCGAAAGTGAGCAAAATAAAGATCTTGAAGTAGCAAATTTTTGAGACGAAATGGTTAGAAAGAAAGACTTTTCGAAGTTTAAAGAGTTTAAAGGAATTTTATACAGAAAAAACTACGATCCTTTAGGAAAGCAGTGGCTGTTGTTCATACCGAAACATCTTAGAGGGGTCGTATTAAAAGCCTTCAGGATGCACCGACAGCGGGTCATTTAGGGTTTGCCAAAACGTACGACCGAATCAGACGGAAATACTTCTGGCCTGACCTATACCGCAATGTCCGACGCTATGTGTCTCATTGTTGAGAGTGTCAAAGGCGAAAATCTCAACCTCAGCGACCTCCAGGTCTGCTTCATCCAATATTGCCAGGGGATATCCCTTTTGCTAAAATAGGGATAGATTTACTTGGAAGATTTCCTCTAACAAAACAAGGTAATAGATGGATAGTTCTCTGTACAGATTATCTCACTCGATTTACTGTCACAAAGGCCCTACCAAGCGGTGAAGCCACGGAAATAGCCAAATTTCTAGTCGAAGATGTTATACTGAAACATGGATCACCAAGGGAAATCATCAGCGACAGAGGGCGGTCATTTTTGTCAAACCTCGTTAAAGAAGTAAACAATTTATGCTTGACATATCATTTGCTAACTACAGCATATCACCCTCAAACAAATGGCCTCACGGAAAGGTTCAATAAAACTCTCGCTGACATGCTGGCCATGTATGTCGATGTTGACCAAAAGAATTGGGACAACATACTTCCATTTGTCACCTTTGCGTATAACACCACAAAGCAGGAGACGACAGGTTTCAGACCATTTTTCCTTGTTCATGGACGTGACGTGGATACTCTACTAGATGCCATTTTGCCCTTTCTTCCCGATGAATCAGCGAATGATTACGTTCAGAACCTGATGATGAAGGCCGAAGAAGCTAGACAACTGGCAAAAATACATCTAACAAGAGCACAAGACAAAGACAAATGCCGTTATGATGAAAGACATCGGACAGTGAGTTACAAAGACGGAGACCTGGTTTATATATTTACTCCAATTCGCAAAGTGGGATTATCTGAAAAATTGTTAAAGCGTTGTTTTACTTTGGACCCTATAGGGGGAGAAAAAGGTTATCCGAAGTCACTTATGAAGCGGAACCTTGTGATAGTATGCGCAGCAAACGAAAATTAAGACACGTGGTACATGTTCTGCGAATGAAACCTTATAAAGACCCAGACCTTCAGCTAGAAGACATTAAACAAGACAAATCACCAACGGAACCAGTCCCAACTGATTTTGACAAAAGGATCCTTAAACAAGTTTACTTTGGACCTGTTACAAGAAGCCGTTCGAAACAACTACAGCGGTTCGCTGTGTCTCCTAAGGGGGGGAGAAATGTCACAAACTGATACGCTCCGAGCAGCCGAACGGTTAGAGCACTGCCCTACCATGCAAGCGGCTCGGGTTCGAGCCTTCCAGATACTTGTTTGCTAAATTTAATTATGAACTTCATTATTTATTATTATAGACATTTACAAATTATGTAAATTGAATTTTTATGTTAATCTTTCCCCTGGTGGTTATTCTAGAACTCTCCACCAGCTTTTTATAAAAGTACTGCAGCTGGATAGGTCTTCAGTTGTGGTGCTGCCCGTAAGACACTACGACAAAATAAATTTTGTGTTGGGTAACATCGCCTTGTTCCTTTCTACGTGACAATACTAACCTCACACTAATTGGAAGTATATGCTCAGTTCCTAGAGAAAAAATTCTTGATATTTCGAATTAAAACAATTGCTTTGGTACACTCAATATTTCGAAGTAAAATCTGTGGCAGGCAAGACTACAACGCGCGATAATTCGAAGTTATCTTTTAAAATTCTCAACAATTTAAACGCTCACTATCATATAAAATCCTGTAGCAAACAGGTTGGAGCTTAAATGTTTTGTGTTGTATTGTCACTGCATATTTTCTCTGTAACGTAATCCCTTTAATGATCATGTGTCTGTTACCCCTTTTTAGTTTTTTCTTGTTCCTCAGGCAAAAAGATACTTTTATTGCTTTCCTTCTTCAAGTGGACAACAACCCAACCATATTTGTTGTCAGCCATCCATATCTTTCGTTTAACATGTGACCCCAATACACACGTGTTCAGAAAGGATGTTGTAAAGTCCACTATTGTGATGAAGAGATGCGTAGGACTGTAGCTTTTGCATCAGACTGATATGACGATTTTTTATGGCTTAAGTAAAATCTGTGGCAGGTCAGGCTATAACAACGTGATAATTCGAAATTTCTTATAAAACGCTTCACACACACACACACACACACACACACACACACACACACACACACACACACACACACACACACACACACACACACACACACACACACCACACACACACACACACACACACACACACACACACACACACACACACACACACACACACACACACACACACACACACACACACACACACACACACACACACACACACACACACAATAATCATGTACAGTCCTGAAGCAAGCAGGTGTATTGTCTCTGCGTGTCTCCCTTGCAACATAGACCTTTTGATGACCACCTATCTGCTATCCTTTCTTAGCGTTTCCCAGTTCCGTAGGAAAAAATACACTCTTATTATTTTCCTTTTCAAGTGGACAATAGACCGACAGCAGTATCGTCAGTCTTCCATATGTTTTGTTGAACATGTGGCTTTGCTATACATGTGCTCAGAAAGGATGGTCCACTATTGTAAAGAAGAGATATGTAGCATTGTGTATTTTGCGTCGGACTGAGGAGACGATTTATGGCACATCTATGTGACTTATACCATGTGGCACCAAATAGAACACGAGCCGGACTAGACCATGTCATGAAGAATCAATGGTGTTGGGGACAGTGTCTGAGGGAACTGGGGGTGAAACGATTTTATTTCTAATGAGGAATAAAAGAGATTTGTAGGGGCATGAAGGAGCCCTGCTCAAGAGGTAAATAAAGAACTGTGGAAAGTGAAAAGAGAGGAGCAATGGAGCAGAACGATAAAGAAAACTGATCGAATTTTGGTGGTCTGATTAGGCAAGAAGAGCATTCTCATCATCGGTACTATTAAGTATACCACCCCGTACCTGAGTGTGAAATTGTGAACATGTTTAAATTTTCAATTAAAAATATTCTTTTACTGAAGTTGTGCTGCTTCACGTTCGCTACCTGTTAATTTCGATTAATCTCGGGGCATTTCTTTACACCCCACCTCAGTGTTACCTTATCACACGAATGGAATGCCGTGTCTTCTTTTAAAAAGTACAAATGCTTAGCAATTTCTGAAAAGCAAAAGGTGATAGAATCAGTAAAAAAATAATAGAGGAAAGTTGATGCAGCCGAAACATTTGATATCCCACTGAGCTCGCTCTCCACTATTCTGAAGAATAAAGAGAAAATCGTTAGTGCGTCTTCGAGTAGAGCGAGAAAATGCGTTAGCAAAAGTAATTTTCCACGTCTTGAATAGTGTTTAGTTAAATGGATGAGACAATGTCGAGAACAGAATATTCCGGTGGGTGACTTTTTATTGAAGAAAAATGCTAAAACATTCGCCAAAAATTAGGAGTCGAGCTTTCGGCTAGCGAGGGATGACTTACAAAGTTTAAGAAAAGGAATGGGATAGTCTTCAAAAATGTACGGAGAAACCTCGAGTGTCGACAGTAATATTTGTTCTAAGTGGCAGAACTCACTTTCAGATTTAATACAAAAGTACGATCCAAGTAACATTTACAACATGGATGAAACCGGAATCTTTTTCAAGTGTATGCCAGGAAAAACATTTACAATCAAAGAAGAAAATTGCCAAGGAGAGGTTAACTGTTTTACTGGCTATAAAGATGAATGTGAATGACTCGGAAAAAAGATTATTTCTCTCGCCATCGGAAAATCTGCGAAACCTCGGTGTTTCAAGGGCATAAATTTGTTTTCTTCCACAAACCGCTTCAACAAGAATGCATGGATAACCACTGAACTCCTTAATGAATGGTTGATTTCAATGAACACTTATATGAAAAGCCAGAAACGACTTATTCTCTTATTTTTTGACAACTACACTGAGCACAATAACGCACCATCTTTATCAAATGTATTGTGGCCTTGAACCACAATAACCAAGTATAATCTAATATATTCAATTTGGATAATAATAGAAAGCGATGAAGTCGGATCGGAGGAGTTGACTCCTACAACTCTAACAGAAGCTAAAGTGTCATTAAACAAACTATATATATATACAATTTTTCCTTTCAAAATCATGTTGACGCGGACGTCTTTCAAGCTTCATTTATTCTAGAAAAAATTATTGATAAAGTTAGATTGAATGTCTTAAAACAAAAAAAAAGAAAAAGATGACAGATTTTTTTTTGTCAAAAAAGATTAATTATAAGCAGTATGTATTATTTAAAAAATTGTTTTTAATACATAAATTTATTCTTTTAATACATGACTATTAACTTCTGTATAATATTTATACTGTATAATACGTATTACAATCCAAAACGTTGGAGACTGCGGCCGTTGCTGAAGGCGAAATTATGTATCTAAATTTAAGCCACTCGAAATGGATTCTCCCAACCCTATTCTACCTGACCAAGTTGGTTTAGTTCGACACATGTGACCAAACCGCACGCGCAGCTGTTATCTTCCGAAGGTAGTTAGCTTTTTTCTGTGAAGTAAGACAGATGGCTTTTCTTGAACAGCGTTGAACCTTAAATTCTGTCAACGCTTAGATAGAATACCAATGGGGACTTTGAAAATGCTAAGTAAGGTGTATGGTGAATCTGCCATAGAGAGATTCAAGGTTTACGAATGGCATCGGCGTGTTAAAGAGGGCCGATAATTCATCGAAGATGATGAAAACTTTGGACGACCGACTTCTTGGAACGCGGAAAATGTTGAAATGGTATTTAAATTTGTACGAAAAGATCATTGTCAAGCACTCGCACAAATCACTAAAGATACACACTTCTCGAAAACATCGTTTGAGAGAATCCATTCGTCGTAAGCGACCTCAATTCTGGCAAATTGACGACTGGTATCTTTTGAATGACAACGCACTAGCATATGAATTCTTATTGGTAAAAAAGTTCCTTGCTAAAACTTCTCCTATTCACTTCCATATTCCCCCTATTCACCAGACTTAACCTCGTGTGTCTTTTACATGTTTTCACCAATAAAACACATTTACAGGGACGCCGTTTGGTGTCATCAGATGAGGTGAAAGGAGCATCGCAGAGGTTGCAAAATATGGCTTCCAGTTGTGCTTCCAGAAGTTATACGAATGTTGGCAGAAGTGTATCTTCGCCCAAAGAGACTACTTAGAAGGTGGATGGATGTGTTTCAGTGCTGTGAACTATTCAGGCTAAGGTTTTCTACACCTTGTCCCCAAACCTTTGGATTAAACTACGTATGTACTTCTTAAAAATACTTTAAACTAATTTTATACAATCTACAAGTGCTATTTTGTTACATAGTTTCAAATTTAAATGTCGAAAAATTTCTCTTCGTGTATTTTTGGAATTTTTTTCTACCCTCTTGATAGTTCAAAGTTTTTCATCGGTCCTTCCAACTTCGAATTATTGAGAGACGACTGTACTTTCTTTTGACTGTAGTCCCAAAATTTATTTCTAAGCATTCACTATGAAAACTATTAATAAAATAATAATATTAAATTTTTCTGTATGTTGGATGCTCTTTGTGTATCCTCCGACAATTTTTTCTACATAAATCAGTTAATTATATTAGTGCCGATTTTATATAAATTTCGTGATTAAAAAGTTCAAAAAACATTTTCCGTGAAAAATTTTCAATGAAGAGAGATAATTTATAAATATAGGTTATAAAGGAAAGCCCACGACAATTTTAAAAATAACAAGAATAAAAATTATAAGCTTTTCTATTCTTTTCACAGACACTTTTGAAATATAAAAAAAAAAAACTTTGAAAATCAGCAGTTGCACAATAATTACTGCCTTACATTTCTTATCCCAAAATATTGGACCTTCACAGATTGCAAGAGAAAAAGTCTTCACTCCAAATATATTTGAGATTTAATACCGATCATATAGACGTCCCTGTGTGGAGCAAGAAAACATTTTTTTTCGCTCACAAGAAAAAGAAATAGAATTGTCCAGAATTGATTGAATTTTTTCCCTTTATTTCCTTTTGAGTACACTTTAAAATATAACTCAACGAAAGATGTTTTATGTATTATAACCATCTCCAAAAGAAAAGTTGTCCTCTCGCAAAAAGTTGAAGTGGACAACGGAATTCAGTGCTCCACAATTTATTTTTGTTACAGTTATTTTCAAATAGTGTGTGTAACCAATATTCTTTCACGTTTTTATAAATTACAGTGGCTTATACGTACTTATATATATAGTTAATAATACTTGATTAGAGAGACCGAAATAAACGGAATGGATAAATGAGAACTATAAAACAAATATTGGAATTTAAAAAAAAATGTAGGTGCTGCAGTATTGTAAACATTGATGTAGGAAAGCTCATATATAAAATAATTTCTAAATCCTGTATATATATATATATATATATATATATATATATATATATATATATATATATATATACAGGATTTATTCTTCCTTCTTTTGAAAATGTGATTTTCCTTTGGCCCGTAAGCGGTCTTTCCTACCAAAATAATATATATATAAAGGTGAAAGCGTCTCACTCACTCATTACGTATCTCCGGAACTATTAGACCTACAGACATGAAATTTGGTAGGCGCATTTGAGTCATGGAGCAGAAATTTGCTATGAAAGGATTTTGTGAAAATCAAACCTAAGGGGGTTGAGAGGGATTAAAAGGGCGTTATAGATAAATACTACCGTTTTTGAGAAATAGGATCGATACTTTAAATTTAGTGAGTATGTTCCTTTTAAGGAGAAGAGATCCCCTAAGAAAGCGTTTTGCGAAAATTGAACCCAAAGAAGGTTGCAAGTGGTTAAATGCCATTATGTAGATAAATTTAACGATTTTTGAACTATTTCACCTACAGACTTAAAATTTGCCAGGTATGTTCCTTTTATAAGCAGAGATTCATTACAAAAGAGATTTTGCAAAATTAGAGCCCCAAAGAGGGTGAGAAGGTTTAAAAGAGCGTTATAATAAAAGAGGATACCATTTTTGAACTATTAGACTTACAGACTTGAAATTTGGTAGGCAAGTTTTCTTCATGGAGTAGAGATTCACTAAGCATGAGTTTTGCAAAAATCAACCCCTAGGGGGGGGGGTTGCGAGAGTTTAAGGTGCTTTATGGTTAAATGGCGTATTGATAAAATAATTTCCGTTTTTTGAACTGTTAGACTTAAGACTTGAAATAAGTAAGCCTATTTGTTTTGTTGAGTAGAGTTCCACTAAAAAGGGGTTTGTTGTGGAAAGCCACTTTAGGGAATTGGGTTACGGAAGCGTAAAAGATAATTCTACTTCAGTTTTAGAAATTCAAGTGCTGTCCTTTTTACATCAAGAGGCGAGGGTTATAAGATAGTTTAAAGCAATCCGAGACTTAATGCTGACAATTAATATTATTAATTTATATATATTTAAACAGATTCAAACATCATGAAGTACCCAGCGAAGTGGCCGAGTAGCGGCTACTAATTATATCTATATATATATAAAAGGTTGTGTGAGTTCTTTGGATATAAACGTATTTAAAAGGATTCAGGAAAACATCTTGATCCCACATTTATTTATTAGCGACGGATTTTGGAGATGGATCGTTACACGAAAGCAAGATGATGTTCACAAAACATAATAAATTAAAAGTAAAAACACTTTTTTAAAAACAAGCTTTTATTTAAACGCTGTAATGCTCCCATGTTGTGAAATTACTTAGTAATGCAGCCTTTGATAACGTCATTACACAATTTATATGATATAAAAGCTTGTCGCAAGATTTAAGTACTCCTATTTACTTAGTTAAGAATTTTAAAAAATTAAAATCAATCACAGGCCAAGTTATTTATTTTACTTGTTTATCTACTCAGGTAAATCTCGCGACAAGCTTTTATATCATATAAATTGTGTAATGACGTTATAAGTTGATAGTAAATAAAGTTTTAAAGGAAAAGTTTATTTTATTCTTTTTAGCGCTTTTAAATAAAAGCTTTTTTTTTTAAAAAGTGTTTTTACTTTTTAGTTATCGCTGGACAGGTTTCTCAGCCTGTTCATCTTATTCAAGGCTGGTTCGCAATCCCTGGTTTAGCTGAATCAATTCTCGCAAAAAGAATAATAGACGAAAAACACAATTTTTTTTAAAATCCGTAATTTTTAAGCAATTTTTCAATCTTCCTGAAGATTTTGGGTAACATTGTTCTACACATGAAAAAATAGTTTCGTGAGGTTATCTTCATAATTGACGAAGTTATTACATGTTTAATTAAAATTTTGACTATTTAAAAAAAAATCTTTAACAAAAAAAGTTTTTGACATTTTATTTTTTAAATGACTCATTCTAAAATAGCAAGGCATGAGCTGTTTTAGTATGGAATGTCGATTCATTTAAACAAAAAAAAATTCATGCGCAGCAATTTAGACAACATTTTCATAAAAACGTATCAATTTTGACCATTTAAAAAAAAGTCTTAAGGTAACTGGGACGTGAGGGTGCTTTAAATTTTGCATTTTTTTATTTTACTTTTAAAAATAAAGGGCACATTGCTGCTTCTATAGATGTATTATTTATGAGAATTTGATCAAAAGAACGCTAGAAAATTGAATTTTAAAATTGTAAACAAATGTGATGCAACTGTGATTCAGGTACACTTTCTTCAAAATCCGTAGTGTATTCAATATGTATCGTAAAAAACTAATTTTTCTATTCGAAGAAAGTAATCTTTCTACATTACATGTGTAAATTTATTAAAAATTATACATTTTTTGTGCAAAAGTTGCGGAAAATTTAAATGATTTGTTACAAAATTTTGAAAAAAAAAATTTCGTTTTTTGAAATATTAATTATGTTTAGTTTTGCATTTATAAATACTCAGTGTAGTTTTTAAATTATAAAACAAGTGGATATAGCACAAAGTAGATTTTGAGGATTATTCTAAATAAAATACACAGCTTGTAAAATATTCATTTCGTCTTTTCTAACTGCTTATTGTGAACATTTGAATGCTCATGAATAACTCTATATGTTTATTACTTTTAGTTTTAACTTAAAATAAATAAATATTCATATGTATGAATACAAAAACAGAAATTCTTTTGTTATAATTTTTAAAAACAGAATTCCATTTAAATTAGACATCAAATTAACTTCGTAAATTCATCAAAGAAATTTTTTTATGTATTTTTATAACAATAAAAATATGTGTAAGAAATTTTGTAATATCCTGTAATGATGATGTTCAAAGTGAAGTAAAAATACTAAAACTTATAGACATAAAACTTTGGTATATTAAATGGAAGAAGATGTGAATCGTCGCTAGCACGTATTGAAGAAGTAGGGAAAAGTTAATTAAAAAGACTTCTACTGAATCTAGAATTTTAAAAACTGAGAAATGATGCAAAATAATCCAATTAACAATGGTATGACTTCATATCGTTTCAAAATATATTATTTTATAAATTATAGATGAAAATATCTTTATTTGCAATTTTCTCCAAACGCATTTTTTGGTGATTCCGGCACACTTTCCTCAAAATCTACTTTACCTATAGTGCTGATATTTTGCATACTACAAGATTAACAAATTTTTAACAAAGTGAATGAATTCGTTTTCAAATAAACATTCAGAAATTTCAAATATAGCCGAATTTCTGCATAAAATTTAAATCACTAAATTAAAATTTTTTAAAATTTTTTATAAATTTATATTTTAAAATTTAATTTCATTCATTTTATAGATTGTTATGTTTACAAAAACTCCGTCAAATTTTAACGCTATATATGCAGTAGATCTTATGCAAAGTGTACCTAAAGGTAAGGACATGCTTGAAAATAAAAAAAATATAGTTATTGATTAATTATTGCTCTAACAGATTTATTTGCAATTTAAAATGATTTTTTTTACATTAACAAGTACATAAGTATACAAATAATTAAACGTAAAACTTGTATTTCCGTTGCTTTAAATATAAGTAAGTGAGAACCATTTAAATTTGGTGCAAAAAAAGTTCATTTTTCCTTCTCGCAGACGTCCCAGTTACCTTAAAAAACATAATATTATTTTGTAAAAAAATTGTACGTATCGTGGCGAAATAAGTGATCTTTCCAATTCTGCAATTATTTTTTGTCTGGTTTTTTTTTTAAAAAAAGATTGCTGTTTTAAAAACGTTCAAAACTCCAAAAAAAAAAAAAAAAAAAAAAAAATCCCTATTGGTTTTTTTATTTTGCTTTGCCAAGAATAGCAGGATAAACAGCTCACAGGGGGAAGACAATTATGCGTTTTAGGTTTTTAGTAAATATCTTTTCAACTAATTGCAATATCGGAATATAAATGGTCAAAACATGCATTGTCATCCAAACTAAACGCGTATACAAAATTTCAGCTCAATTGGTTGAAGATATCAGCTTCAAAATTGAGTTGCATAATTCCACCCGAACAAATTACATACATACATTGTAATTTAAATAAAAAATAACAGATTCAATCTGTAATTAAATTTAAGGACACATGTCATAGTGTGTGTTTAGATTATTGGAGATAAAATGAGGTATATTTAAATTACTTGTAGGCTTAAAATTAGAAAATTTCTTTAAAAAAAATTCATTCATTTTAATATAAAATTATTATTTTTAATTGAAAGTACATTGAATTTATGGATAATATTTTTCTCTTATTGTTTTCCTAGCGGATTTCTTTTTGATGGATAAAATAAAAAAAAATGATCTTTCCGATTCTGTAATTATTTTTTGTCTGAGTTTCATAGATTAAATTTAGATAAATTTTTTAAAGAATTTCTACAATACTGTATCTCAGTTTAACTTGGCAGCGTTGAGAAAGGTATACAATGTACCAATCTACTTGAAAAATAGCTCTACTTTTTTGTTTTGAATTTAAATCCAAGAAAATAGATAGAAATTCTTAAAACAATTGCATACGTTGTAGAAATTAGATTATTTTTACGTTCTAGAAATGTAATTATTTTTTAGACAAAGTCAATTAATACAGTCAATAGCGCAACGTTATGAAATTCCAGTTTGGCTGAAAACCGATTTACGACGCCAAATTTGTCATTGTTGTAACAATAACATTATTACAACAATGCAGACATATCGAAGTTGGCTCCAAAAACTAGTTTTTTAACGTTTTTAATTAATATCTTTTTTTTATTAATTGCAATATCGGAATATAAAGGGTCAAAACATGCATTGTCATCCAAACTAAACGTGTATACAAAAATTTCAGCTCGGTAAGTGGAAGATATCAGCTTCAAAATTGAGTTGCAAGATTCCACCCGAACAAATTACATACATACATTGTAAGTTAAATAAAAGCTTATAAAAATAGCAAAAACAACACGGAAATACCTTGCGCGAATATTAGGGCGTTTTGCTTGCAATAAAAAAAACCCCTTAGTTCAAGTATATTAATTAAGGATATTGAATGTATTTTGCGGGGGCGTGGGAACTAAAACGAATCAAAGAAAATCATTCGCAAGAAAGTTGGAATAAAGGTTCTTTACGAAAACACACATATTTATATTATTTAGTTATGCATATATTAAGGAATAATTTCACGAAAAAATTTCAGCGGTTTTGATTTCTTAAAAAGGTTTTTCGAATTACACAAAGGGTAACTATTGAAAATACCAGGAAACATGAAGAAATATTTTTCTATCCACTTTTTCATTTTATTTATGACCATTTTATCGCTCATATTTATAAATTTAGCTAATATCCTGAAAATGTTATTTACCCGAAGTCTATCAAAGTTATATTCATTCCATGTATAACAGAATACTAATGCTTGTAATTGTTCACTTGTATATCGCAAAAATAACCCCACACTTAAAAATACTACTTATTCCAAACTTAAAAATGCTACTTATTCTATTCAAATAAACTATATATGTAATAAGAGTACGTTTAGAAGAATGTAGAGGACATGTTCTCTTAAAAAGAGTTGTGAAGAAAGTACACAACGCAATATAAATAATGTTTACTTAATAAAACTGACTAGGTGTCGAAAAGTTTTAAAGCATAGCAAAGTTAGATCATGTAAAGCAGTGATTCCCAAAGTGGTCTATATCGACCCCCAGGGATCTGTGACGGTCTATAAGGAATCCACGTCTACAACAAAATAATTTGGGGGTCCATGAGGTTAAAATAGTAGCTCGCATTAAACCAGATCATGACTTTAATTTTAAAAGAAAATTTAATCAAGTGGAAACCAGATTTTACCAATTAAAATTTATTTACTAAATCCATTGAGTTTAATTTGCAGTTCTTTCAAGGTGACAACACAAGTTATATTAAAACAAGGAAATTAACATTGAACTTCACGAATTTTCTCAATTTTTCAATTTGTCACAAACAATTTGCCAAGTTAATGACATTTTAACTTACGTTCAACATTTAAATGCCCTTTTCAGATTTTGAAATTAGTTTTGAGACCACTTTGACTTTGGTAATACCACGTAAGCAATGAATTCATATGGTTCTATTGAAAAAAAAAATGTCATACTACAAGAGGAACTTATTAGAATAGGCCCTAACGAAGATCGTGAAGTAAAGTTTAGAAAAAGATGACAGCAATTTTTGATTTTAAAAGACACATACTTGTTTTTGTTCCGAATTATGGAATACCTTAAGAAAAGTTTTAATTGCTTTTCCTAGTGAGGGAAAAAATAAAAAAACAAAAAGACTGGGCACTACTAACCAAAATTAGTTAATATGTGTTTCTTAAGTTTTAAACACTTTACTTCCCTACACTCAGAAATTTAAATATTTTAAAGTAGCTCTATACTAGCAGTAAAAAAGACATCAAAGTTGATAAATTTGCAAAAATTCATTACTTAGAAAGCAGGGGTTTACTCCCCCCGAAAAAACATGGAAAGGGATCGATGCGATAAAAATGTTTGGGGGATCCTCTGATGTAAAGTAACAAACTATATTTGTAAATATTTATCCGAACTTTACATAAAGAATTAGATTGTTAAAAAAAATTCGTTGCTACAAACGGTAATATTTTGAAGGAAAATAATATAATGCCATAATGCTGAAATTTACAGTGCTGAAAAAATTCGGTTAAGTTAGAAGTAAAATAAAAAACTATGGGAACTCTCTCTCTTTAAACAAAACAGTTTTCAATAGGTTCGTGAAAATGAATTGTTTATTAACGTCTCACTTCAAAGCAACACAAATGCATGAATTTCGTACCTTTTAACCTCGGTTAAGTGACGAGGAAGATACTTCAGCTGGTTGCCACTCTCAAAACTTTCACACAACCACAATGTGAGTACCTTGAGCATCAACAGATTTAACACGCACAAGTCTCTCTATATGGCAGATCTTTAATAGAATCAGGACATGATTCAACAGAAATAACACTAGTCTTGAGCTCGCTTCCATGATCACTCGGCTACTGCAACTATTAGTTCCACGAGTAAAAAAAATTTAAAAATACTAAATATTATCTAAAGCAGGGGTGGGGTGGGGACCTTTCTAGCGTACGGGCTACGTCTTATATTTTTAAGGGACTGCTGTCCACTCTGTGGCGTAGGTGTGATCGTTCTGTATTAAAATTATACGTTTTCTTTTCTTAACGCTTCATTTTCGATAATGCACTCTTCTTTTAAAATATCTGTTTACTATTTTTGGTATAAAAACACAAGTAACACAAAATTGCAAAGTTGAATGTTTCAACAACTACAAGCGACTGCTAGATTGTGGAGCGCGAACATATTCTATGCAGTCAGCAGAGAAAATACGTGGACCGATAAATCTAAAACCAACGTATATACTTAATTTGTTCGCTGCCGAATCCCACGCCAACGCTGGGACATGGCATCTACACGACAATCCAAACCCGGGAAAGCGCGGGGTGTGTGATGGTGTCTCAATAGCCCATTCCGTACTAATGCGGCAAGAGCTGATCATCAGCATTTATTCTCTCCTTCAGTCAGGGTGTGGGAAAAATTCCTTTATACGACTGGAATTGCAGCGATCTCTTTTCCCCCCTACAGTGGCAGTGAGCTGAAAAACCTTCATCTTGCGCTTCCACTGAAGGGTACATGTGTTCTTTACACATTTATCGAATTATTTGCTTAAGTAATCACAGTCGTATCGATTACGAAAAGCCGATTCTCCCGTCTAGCTGGCGTCGGTATTCCATAAATACATTTCTTTTTGTATGCACGTCTTAGGTCTTAGTAAAGGCGGTCACCGCATAAAGACTTGACGGTCCACCAGTCGATCGTGATCGACTTAATGCCCATTACTCATCTAAAGCATAAGATGATTAACACAGAAACATTTTCTATAATTTCTCTACTTCCGCTCTCCAGCAGTATTTTCAAGTTAGTTACATACCTTGCTCAGAATGACTTCGGGAGCCAAATATTCTGGAGTGCCACACAGTGTCCAAGTTCTGCCACGTACCTTCTTGGCGAAGCCGAAGTCTGTAACCTGTATCAAAAGATATAAAATATGTAAAACAACAGAAATGAACAATTTTTTATATGTGAATCAGTCAATGAAAAAAATGCAGAAGAAAATGATATATAATTTTATTTTTATACTGATGAAAAATGTCTTATAAAAATAAACGACATAATGGAACTTTTTTGAAGGCTTGTGGACAATGGGATATTTTGATCAAATGTAATTTATGTGAAAGAAAATTTAGTTATTTTTAGGATGGAGTTCATTGGAACAAAAGGTAAAATTATTCTTTGCTATCATATAAGTAAAAGAATTATCGGATTTTCTAAGTGAATAAATCGTAACTTTTTTTAGTAGAAAGTTTATTATATTTAATATCCTAAGTGAAATATATATATATATATATATATATATATATATATATATATATATATCATTGCTAATAGATAAGAAAATTTTTTCATTATTACAAAAAAGAAAATTGAAAAATCTGTTTGCTTTAGTGGCGGAAGATTAATTTACATTCGCAAACTTTAAAAAAAGGCATTGGAGTATAGAAATGGAATTAAAATGGAACTTTTGTAATTCGTATCTAGTGAAACAAATTGATTTTTTTTTATTAAAATGAATACAACAATTTTTGTAAATACGAACGCAATTTTTCGGTAGATTATTAACTTTCATGTTTGTGAATCTCATACTTAGATTCAGAAATGTGATGCTGAATTTTTTCAATTACCACATGAATGCCAAATACAATCAAATTCACGAATTGTCAATATAATTCCCTTCCATTCATGGACTGTGAGAAATTATCTAGCAGGTAACATTTAAAGGAGTCGCAAATAAAACACAAATTAGCATTTCTAATATTTTGTTTGTTGTGGAGAATTTAAAAAATATTCCAAATTAAAATCCTCAGTTGATTATAATACAGTAAAAAACTCCCAACAAGATAAATTGATGAAAATTGACTTTAATTAATTAAAAATATGCAGTATCGTGATAGAAAATTGAACTAAATATGTTTCGCAATTCTTCTAAAATAACATTTAAGTAATATATTTCTTCGCATTACGTCAATTTACTTTGTTTCTGTCATTTAGTTAGTTTTATAGTAGGGGTCGGCTATGTTGTAGCTGTGGTGGGCCAACACAAACTACCAATATCATTCCGGGTGTAACACTGCAGGAAATATTTGAAACAGTTGAAATTCCAGCGATATAGTGCTGGCAGAGTTTGGCAATATAGGTCAAAAATATAGATTGAGAGTTTTATTACATATTAACTATGCATTATTTAAAGATATTTATTGGAGTAAAAATAAACGTAAAAATTAACTATTTCTTCAACAATTATGAAAAATTAAAATTGTGCATATATTATGCAATTAAGCGTCTTTTAAACATTTATTAAAATATAACAAGTAAAATAAAATATGTAAATATTCTCCTTCAATATACTTAAATAAAAAATAGATATTTTAATGTGAACTTAGTTCCTGCACCGTTCTACTTCGTATAGTAATGTCAGGGGTATAATTTGTAACTTGTAAATCTACACAAATATGAACATTCAGCTGTTAAACAACTTCTTTGCTGACTCAAAATATTTTTCATATGGTAAAAGATTTGTTCCCACTTATATGTACAGCCAAAAACAAAACGCTGAGAACAGGCAATTTTCTCTCTTCAAACAATTTCTCCAACAATGACATCCAACAATAGCTGTCGATTTATGGTTAGAGTATCTTTCAGATTTTTCGTAAATTTTTCTTTCCTTAATTCTGAAGGATTCTTACGGCCATGACCCCAAACACCAAGAGCTTTGGTAAGACATGGGAAACACTGGCCACTGCGGGTCATATCCCGAGGCACGTGGAGAGAGCCGAGGCCGTTGCCCGCTTTCGTCTAATCGCCGAACATCACTTTCTGAGAGTATAGTTCTACTGGCTTGGCCTGGCTGTTGACGAGTCCTGTCAGCTCTACGGTCATGCCAGGATGGATTGCGGTGGTTTGCTTCTTAGTAATCCTTGAGTGAGTGAGTGAATATTAACGTCGCATTGTTCAGCTACACGAGGGCTTTTGGTGACGGACCTCGTAATTTCGAACCATGGTCAAGTGACGAGGGCAACTCCTGAGCTGGCACCCTCCTCTCCTTGCTACCTCACCACATCAACGGGAGGACGTTTGAGCTCTAGACAGATTTAACGTGCATCGATCCCCCATCGACACGGCGGGTATTTAGTGGTGCTGGGCTCGAACTCATGACACATCAGCCATGATCCGATACCTTGACCACTAAGCTACCACGGCCCCTCTCAGTAATTCCTAAGGGGAAATATGTGAGAACCTTCCTAACCGAAAGAGAATTAAAGTCAGTCTATAAATAACTTTGGCCGATAACGAAACCCGAAATCGCTGGGTGTGCCTACCCACAAAATTGTAATTTTTAATTAATATTTAATTGTTTGTGTGTTGTAACGTATCGTAATAATAAATATTTAAAAATCTGAAAATAAGGATAGATATTTGAAAAATGAATACCCAACAAATACGCGATACATTTTCTGATTTTCGTTAAGTGCTTAGTAAAGAAAATCCTTAAAATTTTCCGTTTTCTTTTAAGCCTTTCAAGATCCATTTTCAAATTTAAACAATTCAATAAATCAATAAATTTGAATAAAGAAAAATGTGCATACCTCGAATCTCAGCTCCTCACTATGAATCATAATTCATCCAAAAATTGATCCAGGAAAAATGATTGTCCAATCAATTCCAACTAAACAGTTCAATTTTCAACTTATATTTCACTTAAATTTCCGTAAAATATGACGACCGTGGCACCAGAAAATGTTTCGCGTATTTGTTGCGTATTCACTTTTCAAATATCGGTCCTTATTTTCATTTTTTAAAAATATTTATTATTACGACACGTTACAACACACAACCACAAACAATTAAACATTAATTAAAAATTACTATTTTGTGGGTAGGTACACCCACCGATTTCGGAGCTCTGTTATCGGCCAAAGTTATTTACAGACTGACTTGAATTCTCTATCGGTTAGGGAAGGTTCACACATATTTCTCTTTAGGGATTACTGAAAAGCAAACCGCCACATGGAGGGCGATCACCTGCTCCAATGCACTGGACTCGATGGATACCTGACTGACTGTACTGGAAGTCCATTCTTAAGTCTATACTGAAAGGCTAGGCATCAAATGGTCAAGAGGCAAAGCACGGGCGTTGGATAAATGAATAAATAATTCTGATGATGCTAATCCAACGAACTCTATTACAAAATTATCAACTTCCATCCACTTAAAAATTAACAAATTTGTAGAGTAGTGTAGTGTGCCACTGATAATTGTATCACGTACCTAATGTGGAATACGTGCCGACCCGTGTTTTAGAATATAGTATATCAATATTAAGATTGTAACACTCATGCTATATAGATTGACATGCTATATCTCTATATATTCGTCTAAAATTACTTTTTTTTACTTATTTATGAAGTCAAAATTTGAAGCATATTTTATAGAAAAATTACTTATTAACTTTAAATGGGGTGACTTTAGACTTTATTTAAAATTTAGATGTTATTTTCTTATGAGCACACTCTTTTATTATTTTTTTCAAATTTGATTTGAATATATTTTTATGGCATGTAATGTTATTCATATCATAGTATGTTAAATTTCATTAAACAAAAATAATTTCTATTTTAATATTAAAATAAAAAAAAATAATCATGAAGTAGTTGTATTATTTATAGCTTTATATTAGCGTGTGATGGCGAGATAACGAAAAGGTGAATATTATTGAAAACTTTATATAAATTAATGCTGTAAAAACTACTGTTTGAGAAAAAGAATACAGCATTCGAAATATATTACATATATAAGTCAGTAGAACATCTGAGCAACCCAGTGACGTGAAAGTTAAGAAAAAGATTGAAGAGCTGAACAGAATTACCTTAACGTATCCTTCGTCATCGATCAAAAGATTCTCTGGTTTGAGATCTCTGTAGACAAGATCCAGGTGGTGTAAATACTCGAAAGAGAGCACAATCTGAGAAGCATAGAATCTAGCACTGGGTTCACTGTAAGATAAAACATTTCAGACATTTTACAAAGGAATTGAATTTCAGAAAAAGCGCAGGACAAATGATCAATTCTACTAAAAAATGGTGAAAAGTATAAACAGTAATTCTGATTTTCTCGAAAAATCAGAATGGTACATAAGCAAATAAAAGGTTTTTAAATGAAGAAGTTTAAAGAAGTTTAGTAAGGCAGTGTTCAGAAAGTCAAATTCGTTAGACACATACTTTGTGTCATATGCATTTAAATGAATCTCATAAAATGTGGGGAAAATACAAAAAAAATTAGATTGCATTCTCTTCTGCATTTAATTTTATGCAGTGGTTTTCAATGTATGGTTAGGAATGGTATGATTATTACGTGCATTTCTAATGCGAAGAATGTATACGCGTTCACACTTTGATTTCATTTAGATAAGTTAAACTAATAAAAAGTATTTAATATTGTTGTAAAATAATTTACCTGAAGCGTCCAGTCCTTCTCAGGTGAGAAAACATTTCGCCTCCTGAGACATATTCCATGACCATGTACAGGTAAGAGTTATCCTAAAAGAAGTCATAAAAGTGACTATTCAGAAAAAAACTTAGCAATATTTTAGCTAGATCGTAAAAAAAATACACAGATAATTGGCATACACGGATATATACAGTGGACTACAAAAGTGTTCCACTTTTGCCACTTGCCATTTCCGATGAAATTTAATGTTTTCGAATTGTAATTTTTTTCATGATATCTGCAGCTTATTCTTAATGGAGTGACATAATTAATTTTTAAAAAATACTGTAACTATTATTTTGAAAAATAAATAATCAAAAGGCAACTGAAAAATTATGCTACAAAAGTCTTCGTACACTTAACAAAAATCTCAACATAGCTTTAAATACTGTATTTCTTTCTTAATTTATACTTAGTAGGATATCTTTTAGTGCCCACAAACTTTTAAACGTCTTGGTATAGATTCAATCAGTTTTTTGTAATTTCTGCATCGATTTTCCACCATGCTTCCGTGATTATTGTTTTTACTTCCCAGTATGTGTTTATATGTCATGTTTTTCTTTTTTTTTTAAATCAAATTCTCTTCAAATATGTTCTACTGGTCTCTATAACTGTCCCAAAATTCTGAAAACACCTCCTCGATCAGTTTATTTAGACCACTAGAACATATTTGATGAGAATTTGATTTAAAAAAAAGGAAGCATGACATAAACACATAATGGGAAGTAAAAAACAATAATTACAGAAGCATGGAGGAAAATCGATGCAGAAATTACAAAAAACTGATTAATTCTATATCAAGACGCTTAAAAGTTTTTGTAGACACTAAAAGATATCCTACCAAGTATAAATTAAGAAAGAAATAAAATATTTAAAGCTATGTTGGATTTTTGTTAAGTATACGAAGACTTTTGTGGCGTAATTTTTCAGTTGCCTTTTGATTATTAATTTTTAAAAATAATAGTTACAGTATTGTTTTAAAAATTAATTATGTCATTTCATTAAGAACAAGTTGTACATATCATAAAAAAATTACAGCTCTAATATATTAATTTTTATTAGTCGAAACACTAAATTTTACAGGAAATTGCAAGTGTACGAACACTTTTGTGGTTTACTGTATATATATAGCGTTTAATTAACCAAACAGTTTTTCACGTTAGCTAAAATAAGTCGAATTGTATAAAAATGGCTTGCCATAGTTAAAAAATATATAGAAAAAAACAAAAAGGTTTTATTTTTTTGATGGCGTTGCTTAAATTCAATATTTAGAAATCAGATTACCCTTTGAATCGTACATCTTTTCAGAAATTATTAACATATGTTTTTTGTTGAATAAACAAAGTCTCGAACAATTGCGAGGAAATTAATTTTTAATTTTCAGTTCTATTTCAAGAATAATAGATTCTATTAATTCCTCTGTGAAAATGCACTCAGAGATTTTCAAACAAAATGATAAAATTTTAATAAATATTATTTTACGCTTAAAATATCTGTTGTGGTAGCTGACAAATCACGTGGCTTTTCTTCGCACGCTTAGCTCTTTTAAAAGCCATGCTCTAGAACATTGAAGTAGAAAATTGGTTTTCGGCTTCGATTCTTCTGGATTAATTTTGATGAAAATTAATCAGCGAGTGCTTTACGGAAGTGAACATTTCAAAACCGATTTTAATTAAAACCGTGCAGAGAATCTATTAAAATTCTAATGCCATTTTCCTCGAAACTTCGAAATACTTTGAAGCATCAGATCCTTCTTATTAATGCGCACTTAGGCGAAATATTTGTTCAAAGAAATGAATGTGTGAAAAAAGCTGATTAACATTACCGAGTGATTTCCTGTTTTGAATATATTGGGAGATATAAAAATTTTGGGACATACACTTTTAAATTGTAAAACAAATAAAACAAATATTGTATTTATAAGCTCTACCATATGTGTTGGTTTAAGATAAGCTACGGTTAATCTTCCTTCTAACTCTCGTACATTGATGGTTGAGGTAGCCGAACCATCATAGAGTATTCAGAAAATGTTCTGGTTGATGTTTTACTAACATTTCATTTCTTTTTAATTCTACTATTAAAGAGCTTCGACCTCAACAAAAGCGAAAGAAATAAACTGCCCAAGACGCTTACTTTGAAATGATAAATCATGTTGACCATGAAAGGGAATTCAATCGCCTGTAGTATTCTCTTTTCATTGAGGGTGTGATCCACCTGTTTCAGTTTCACCACCTGGGTACGAAATAAATAATATGTAACAAAATATAGCAATATCGTACATAAACTGATATAAATTTTGTTTTAAATATTGCTTACCTCTGCCGAAAAAATAGCTATATAAACTATCGTAGTTTTTCTAGTTGAAATATCACATCTCAATCTTTTTATCTTTTAGACTAGATATGAATTGACACAATAAAATTAATAAAAACATTTTTTTCAAAATTTTTGGAAATACTCGTATTTTACCACACTTTCATGCTTTTTTTTAACATTGTTTTTAGATTATTATTTATTAGACTTCACAAACATAACTTCATCTAAAATTTAATATATGTACGTAATATAAAACAAAATACTACTATATACGTAACAAACTAAACTCAGTGGCGCAAAAGCCCATGAGGGCCAAGGTCTATTGTGCCCATCTCACGTGACCATTGGGCGCTACGGTGCATGAGTCAATGCTCTGATCAGGTGATCATTCTGAAGCGAAACCCCCCAGTGCTTAGTCCACACAAGCAAGCTTGGTACTCTTTTATCGATCTACTGAAGGCATGAAAGTCTGCGTCGACCTTGCCCAACCCGAGGATAGAGCCCCGGATCTGTAGTGTGGAAGCGCGATAAGCTACCACTCGACCAATGAGCCTCATATACGTAATAAGTAATATAAAAAAATTTTTAAGTCAATTCCTACTTAGATCAACAATTTTTTTATTTTATTTTCGTTACTTTCTTACTTTTTATTAAATAATTACAACCAATATAAATATGTATAATTTAGTTTTGGTCAACCGGAAGCAATTAAAGTCCTATGATTTCCAATAAAGGCTTTTCTGGTTGGTCCAAATACGTGGGCCATGCAAAATTGCATCATCCTGTTTTAAGAATGCTAAAGTTTAAGTTTTTTTTTTGGAGATAAATTAGTGTTTCCACCCCGTTAGATGGATATACTAAAAATTAATAAATACACGAAATCTTGGAGGCTCAAGACCATTATTAATTAAAATCCTCAGGAGAAAGTTTAAGCGAACTATTACATAAATATAGAATATCAAAAATATTTTGTAAGTTTCTCGTAGAACGACAATGGCGGTTATCACAGAAATTATATTTCTAAAACTTTTTCTCTACGTTCTGATATATGTTTATAATTTTTTACAAAAAAACGTTTGTGAGGGATAAAAACATTCTTACAAAATAAATCCGAACCAGAGCAAAATGAAACAAATAACAAAAATAAATGAATAGAAGAATAAATTGCAAGGTTATTTAAAATCCACCCTAGTTTTACGGAATATAAATCAAGACTCCACTATTCATTTTCCCTCCAGAGTTCCGAAAGGTTGAATGTTCCATAGGTTTCAATTTTTCAAACAAACTTTCATTTCGAATCGACGTGTTTACTAGAAGACCTTGTTTGGTAAGAGACGAAATATTTGACGTAGGAGAAACGTCAAAAATGGAAAAAAGATTGGCTGGAAGAAATATCGAATTCTTTGAAGTAAATTTTATTCAGCTAGAAATTTCGAACTACCGAAAGGATTCCAAAAATATTACTCGTATCTCAAGACATTGATTCTTGTAAATGCCTCCAGGGGAAAATGTTCAAAAATAGTAAGATAAAAAGAAGGAAAAAGTTTCAATGTTCTGCATTTTTTACCGACTTTTAGATACTGACTCCTAAAAAAATTCAGACTCGTTCATTTTATATTTCTCCAAATTTTATTTAAGGTACTGTAAACATATAAATGAAAAAAAATATGTATTTGCAAAAAGAAAAGAATATTTTTAGCTTCTTTGATTTTATTGTTATGTAAATTTGATCTTGATATTTTTTGACAAAAGTATTGATTTTCTTTTCGAAGTTGAAAAATTTAGTAGTTAAATAAATATTAAATATTTATTTTTGTTTAACTGTTATATTTCAGAATATATTTATATTATTTGTTACTGAGTACAAGTTGGGTGCGCGCACGCACGCACGCACTCTCTCTCTTTTTCATAGATTTTATTTAGTTTAGTTAAATTTTATTAGTTTATGTTTCAGAAAAAGAGAGGGAAAAATGTTTTCTTAAACCTGATTGAATGAAATACAAATATTTAATGTAAATAACTACTAATAAACTACGAATTTAAAGGAATAAACAAATACTAGTATGGAATTTTTATTTTGAATCATTTTCACAACAAGCGTAGTATAATTGCCCTATTGAGATAGAAATTTTACATTTATTGAATCTGTATAAAAAATTACTTATAAGAAAGTGGGAAAAATGGCAAAATTTGTGACTTCTTCATTTTTAAGATTTCAGAAACTAAGTAATAGTAAAGTCATATTAGGGTTTCGTTGTGGAATGAGAGATAATCAGCTGAAAACTCGTATATACCTTTATTTTGGCATTCTAAAAGTTGTCTCAAAAGTCTCATAAAATCTCGCGTGTCCGCGTCTTAAGATATTCAAGGTCAAAGGTAAAAAAATTCGGCTTTTTGCAAATATCTAGTTTCCTATGGCTTTAATGTTATTTACATTTATTATAAATATTGTAGAGAATAAAATTTTCTGTAACTTCAATTGAAACAATTTTTTATACATCAAACCATTTTTGAGATAGAGGGCGCTGAACGCTTAGCGCTTAGTTATCTACAGCAGAATGCAAGGTCGTCCGTTAGTTACATGATATAATACGCTGTATATAGTCTATTAACCTTAAAAATATACATAGTTATGAATTATTATTTTACATTTAGTAATAGACTTCATTAAACAAGTATGTGTTTCTTTTATAACTAACTTTTAAACTAGACTGTTCGTGTAGTTCAAAAGTTGTTGAGAGATATACTTAAAGTATTTTTTAATTATATTCTTTTATTATATATGCTAGTTGCATTTAAAGTAGAAAAAAATAAAGTAAGTAATTTTTAATTATATTTTTACTTAAAAAAATACCGTTTTATACAATTATTACAATTGAAATTCGGATGTAAGGAAGTTTTAAAAAACTTTTAATTATAAGACGAACATGAATGTTAATTTTTTACCTCTTATTTTTCATTGCCTTTCGATCACTCGAAAATTTGCAATTCATTCTCATTATTTTCGTTGTCAAGGATATTTTTCTCCAAATCTTGAAGGATTTCGGAATCAAAAGTACAATTTTCATCGAGATCGCTCTCGTATCGTGAAGCATTGAAGCAAGCTTGCCCATTACACTGGCCACAAGCTGAAGAACATTGCAACCCCGATTTCCTACATCCACAGCGTGAACCACTACCATTTTTGCAGTTGCAAAATATGATATTGAGTAATTCATCTGGAGCAGGCGGTAATATTGTCGTAATCGGTTCCAAGAATTCATTCCGCAGAATCCAACCCCATTCCTGGGGTTCTAAATCATTTCCTAGCCAAGTTTGAACTTGATAATATACACGGCTAATATGTTGCTGAGCCGCTGCACTTGTTGGTGGAAGATTGGATAACTGCACCGGTTTGTTGAGCTTTGCTGACTTGATGAATTGAGTGTGTGTGTATGTGTGTGTGTGTGTGTGTGTGTGTATCGCAGATTATCAATACTGTTCTCAGATTTTGGAGCATTGTATATCTCCAACAAGACTCGTAATCCATTTTCATGTAATGTTTGTACAGGACAGTTTTCTTCTTGGAATACTTGAGCTGGTTGATCCAAGTTCGGAAGATTCTCTAATATTCTTATGAAAGATTTTTTCCCTTTTTTAAAAAATGCAGATGTTGTATCAAAGCCACTAAATGCGTGCAGAAACAAAATGTGCTTTTTACAATGAGGATATTTATCAAAACTTTTGGAAGAGTATATTTGAGTTTTAACATTTCCTTTGCCAACATTTTTAAAGAACACTTCTTTTTGAAGCGCTTGAGTACGTCCAATTAAAATGACGAGCAAATCAATATCTTCTCCTACTATGATGGCAGTCCTGTGATGCTCAGATTCTGCAATAGCTGTTTCTACGATAAGAACATCTGCATCATCTTTGGCCTGTTTTATCGTAATATCAACAGATTCTAATTTCCTAATCAACATGTTAATAAAGTTTTTTTTATTACATCGATTCGACAAAAATTTCTCTTGGCTAATTGATACTATCATTGTTTCGTCGAAACATATATCATTCGATTTTGATAAAGCAGCAGTTTTTCTTAGCTGTTCCATTGCTTTTATGTCTTTGATATAGTCTGAGTATCCATCAAATACAACTACAATTTTAGAATTATAATGTTTTTGTAAATATTTTACGTATTTATCTAAAATTATTGAAAAAGTATCGTCTTTACTCCATACTGCGCGATGCAGAAGAAACCCACCATCAATAATGTATGTTACATTATTTTCATCGAAGTCGAAATCGACAGAAGTCATATTGTCAAATAATGTCGCTTTCGTGGGTTTTCACATGCCATAATTATCAAATAAAGGAGATGGATATGGACTTAATTCATATTGAAGATATTCTTGAACACTACATTCAAACTGTTTGCTTTCAGTTATTGTTTGGAAGAGTAGCAATAAATCAATTGAAACTCTACAACCGTTAATTTTGACAGATTTGTTGACAATCGAAAGCGATAAAACCTTATCGGATCGTTTTAACTTTATTTCATTAAATTTTAAACCAGTTATCTTTACCATTGATTCTAATCCGATTTCATAGGCTTTGTGCCAATTAATATGATCATTTCCAACCATTACAGAAGCTAAAGATACCAATTGTTGCGTATTTAGAAAGGGATTATGAAGTGTAAAGAATTCAACTAGTTTACTTACATCAGTATTATCTCTTTTGAATGCTTAGCATTAAAGTGCTGTTCAGTAGAGTTTAAAGAAATGGTATAAGACTTCACCATCTCCTTCACATAGCAAACGCCAATTTACATAAAACACTCTTGCGTACTTCGACCGCGAGATACTACCCTTTCTGTCTTCATAGATTTCATTAGACTTTGTTCGATAAACATATCTGTCCATGTACCAGAATTAAATTTCTCTGTTCGTTTCACGGTGAAGAATCCATTTTTAAATTTCTTAAAAGTCTGTCCATTCATTGTATTTTACAAATCAATCATATCTTGAAGATATAAATGTGCAGACGTCGCATACAAAAAATGACCACTAGCATGAAAATACAGCAGCATTCTTTGTACAGCATTAAGATGTTCTTTGAAAAGTCCCAGTCTTTCAGCGCGAATGAAGTCAAGTGCTATTGATACGATTTCGAAATATTGTTCCCATAATTGTGCTGTAGGACATCGAGCTTTTAATTCATTCAGTTTATTCTGAAATGGATCAATAAATAAGTTTGAGTTACCTACACACTCTTCAACACCTTCATAGGAAACATTTCGGCAATTGATTTGTTCAGTTAACTCATTTAACACACAATCTTCAATCTTCATGTCTTCGAAGATCATCATTGATAATTCAAGTCGTAATAATGTATGACCTCTGATACTTCTTGAATAAGCGTGACCATTCGACATTTTATCGACTGAATTTTTTAGCATAGATTTTACCTAGAGCTTCTTTAAGTCCACTTCCGTCCATTATATATTCTATGAATCCAAGAAAGGACATGAGCATATGAAATCCTCCTAATTTAACAACTATCTTACAAAATTCTGAGTTAGCATCTGATGCAGCAACTATTTCCCAAGCTTTAGAGTAGAGAGTTTGATCAAAAGGAATTAAACCCCTTTTTATGGCCATGTAACTTGGCAATATTTGCAGCACAATGTAAAGTAGTATAAATTGCGTCTACGTTACTGGCAGGAGGATCAATAAAAGGAAGAAACATAACCTGAGAAGTAGAAAAATCCTTATTATATTTAGTGAGCTGTTCGAGAAAACCATTCCACCAGGAAATGAGGAAATATTCTTCGAATAGATAAGGGTTATTAAAAAATATTCTTGATTAATGAAAACTATTAACAAATGTAATGTAATAATTAATAAAAAATGCCACATATTTTTAACTCTTTCTCTCTCTCTCTTTTAAAATTGGTAGGCATGTTCCTTTCATGGAATAGAGTTTTTCTAACAAAGAGTAAAACGAAAATCGACCCCTAAGGAGGGTTGCGAGGGGTCAAGAGGAGTTATAGAAAAAAATTCCTGTTTTTGAATTGTTAGACCCTTTTACATGAAATTGATTAAGCATGTTTTTTTTTGTTGAATAGGGATCCACTAAGAATGTACTTGAGGGAAATCAACTCCTCGGGGAGCAAGGGGTTACTGGGGCGTATCGACAAAAAAAAAATTCTTTTTCTAACTACAAAGACTATAATAATGGAATTTGGTTTGTATTTTTCTTTTGTTGAATTGAAATTCGCTACGAACGGTTATTTTGGAGAACGACTCTCAACCAGATAACGGGGGTATTGGTGATAAAAATTTCGTTTTTGCTCTATTAGGTTTAGACTTGAAATTTGGCCTGCATGTTTATTTTACGGAGTAGAGATCCACCGAAAATTGGTTATGCCGAAATTCACTTGGTTATAGAATTAAAAAAGTGCAAACATCATTATATACTTCAATTTTAGAGATTATTAGAAATTACACATTAGAAGTTCTTTTCTTTCTTTATCAAAAGGCGAAAGTTACAGGTATAAGTATATTTTTTCAATACTATCGAATTCTTAATGCTAGGGCTTACATATCAATAATTTATGTATATATATATGAACAGTATATATTTATAAAATATGATGAAATACTCAGCAAAGCAGTTGGCGAACGGCTAGTGCTAATATAAGAGTAAAAAATTTTTGGGTTCAATCCATCTTATAACTTATAATGCTTGTAAAGGAATCCAGGTGATTTAATAATGAATTGTAATGCACAATAATCGAAGATCACTTGAAATGTCTCCTAGAGGGGGGTATTTTCGAAAACATTGATCTAGTACTGTATTATTTTTGTCTTAAAGCAATAAATCAATTATACGTCATTTACAGCATTGCTTATTTCTTTTTCAAGGAACATAATTAAATATAAATATTCAGCATCCTTTGAATATTAATCTAAACAAATTTCCGAAGTTACTAGCTCAATCATTTTTCTTTTAAATTTAAAACACACGTAGAATATACTACATTCTTGAAGAAATTTTAAAGCATAATCTGTTAAGCTTTAAAAAAACATTTCAACAAATTCTTATTTAAACAAAATAAATCATATGAATTTAACTGATAAACAATAAATAAATTAGATGTTACTCAACTTTTAAATGCTAAGCTTATCGATGTTAGACAAAAGCTTCCATTGCAAGAGAAATTTGAGACAGAAATACAGTTGTGGGGCTATTTTATTCCAGCAATAAAGATAGCTTGATTGTATAATTTGTTGCACAAAGTTTTCAAATTTTTTCCGTTAATATTTCTTTAATGCGTGTGAATTTTAGGTTAGTAGGTTCGTATAAATTTCTTTCTAAACAGTTGTGTAAGATTGAGAATCAGGTTAGTTAACTAACAAGATTTAAAATTTTTAGCCGGAAAGCTGATAAACGTTAGTTTACTTTCTAAAAATATGGTTTATAAATTTTAGAATATTTTTAAAGGGTTTAAAATGCATCTATTCAATTTTAAGTTAGTACAATTGAATTAATTTTAAATTTCCCTGAATATTAAAATATCACTTGGAATTTAAGAAAACTCTATAATTTTGTAAGAAATTAAATCAATTGAAAAATGAATACCTTCAGTTTGTCAAGTATCTTCATTGCGTAGTACTTTTTGGTGTCTTTGTGTTGAACCAGCATCACTCTGCCAAAGGATCCAGTTCCCAAAGTCTGGATTCTTTCAAAATCTTTCAATTTGACTGTGCTCTATAAAAAGAACAATTTAAAAATATTTCATTTATGCAAGATCAAAGCGATACACTTAATATTTCATGCAATATAAGTAAATCTTCGTACAACAAAAATATATATTTATTTTAAATGCATTTTTAAAGTTACGTTACAATCAAATTTAATTAAACATTTAACATTAAAATATAAAATGATAACAATCAAAACGATATACTTAATATTTTATGCAATATAAGTAACATTTACTTCATAAAAATAGAATTTTACTTTAAATACATTTAAAGTTACATTACATTCAAATTTAACTAAGCATTTATTAACTAATGAATGTTTTTTTCATGCGCATCCCCTTACATATGTCTCTCAGGTGTACAATCTATATTACAATTATCTACGTATCAGCAAATCAACAGCCGCATAGGAAGCAATAAACGTAAATTATTCATGAATTAAATAACATGAATAATACATGCAGCATATTGTGTAAACTGAAAATCAGTATTTTTAAATTCGTCGTGTTTTTTATTTTAGTATTTTGATATTTTCCGTTTTAAAGCTAATATTTCAGATAAAATCTTTTAAATATATTACCTACAGTCATTCGCTTAAATAGTGAGCAATTTTAGATATTCTTATAGATAAAGTTTTACAGGTAATTAAAAAATTTAATAAAATTACATTAATGAAATATCATTTGGAAGCAATCGAGTTTATTGCAAAAATAGCTATTATTCAATCATTAAATACTATATTTTCTTGAAAATTTAACGTTAAAAAAACAGTAAAAAAGTATATTTGAACTGTTTAATGTATTGTTATCTTCTAAGCATCTCCTCATTGAGTAAATATTCGGTGACTGTAGCGTATTACATGAAGTATTTATTATTAGCGGCATATGACCAGATTGAAATGATTTTTTAAAAGTTGCAGATAAAAAAAAAATGTAGCATTTTTTAGATAATATCGTTTTTTTTTTAAAAATAACTTGTTTAAAAATATAAATTTTCAACTTATTACTGATTTAAAGTCCAAATGCAATCTAATTTTTGATGCAAACGCATTAAGGTTTTGTTTACATAAATTTCTTCAAAAGCCCGTTAATACCTTTTTAAAAAGTGATTATTATTGTTATTAGCTGTAAGATAATTTGATTTATTAAAGAAAATACTTGCTGCTTTTTTTAATTTACATACATAACATTCTTTCATAAAAAATATGAAAAAATATGTTTTTTTTGTGTGCTTATATTCCATAAAATCTATAAATTTCTTTCAATTTCTTATAAAAATCTACGTGGAAGCTAAATAGTATTACTTACGGGTGGAGGAGAGTTCCATTTGGATTCAAAATCCTTCTTAGCCTGATCCAAGAACTCTTTAACTAAAATAAAAAGGAAATCCATAAATAGGTGGGAATACAGAGATGTTATACATTGAAATGAAATTGGGGGGATATACATGTAAAGTTTCATATATTGATCATTTTCGCCAAACTAGAAAAAATATCGTCAAACGGTGTGTGAGTAAGTAAATACTAACGTCGCACTATTCAGCTACACGAAAGCTTTGGGCGACAGACCTCGTCATTTTGAACCATGGTCAAGCGACAAAGACGACACCTGAGCTGGCACCCCCCTCTCCTAACTACCACATTACACAAACAGGAGCGTCAAACGGTGCAATATTTCACATTTTGACAACACATTTAAATGGTGTAAGTTTGGCTGATATTGTGGTCACTAGGGCAATGGGATTTTACGCCTACGCCAAATTAAAAAAAAAGCAACGAATTAGTTAAGAAAATCCATTTTAAATATACATATACACTGCTGGCCAACGTAAATGCAACACCAAGAAAGACAAGAGATAGCACAACAAAATTTATTTTGTAGATAACATGTTGTCCAAGTATCAAATGATTAAATTTACAGACTTCTGTGAAGTGTGGTTCCTGCCAGAATCGGTAGCCAGAGTAGCAGACATCGTTGGAGATCACCGCTGCCACATGCCTCGGCATTGATTCAAAGGGACATTGGATGTGTTCTTGGGGTACAGCAGACTAAGCAGCTTTCACACTTTGCCAAAGTTGATCTGGTGTGGCAGCTGGGGGTGTAATCTGGGTCAATCATTGAACAACCATGGACCACATGTTTTCTATCGGTGAAAGATCCGGAGAGCGAGCCGGCCAGGGAAGCAATTCAATCTGGTGATTGACGAAGAACCTTTGGACAATGCGTGTCACGTGTGGTCGCGCATTATCCTGTTGAAGCCCTGAAGGTAAGGAAGGACAACTGGCTCCAACACCTCAGAGATGTAGCGCTGGCTGTTTAAAGTACCGGCAATGCGTACTAGAGGAGTGCGAGAGTGATATCCAATACCGCGCCCCATACCATAATACCCAGTGCAGGACCAGTGTGGCAGTGCATAACGCAGCTGTTCAGCATCCTCTCTCCACGGTGTCTCCAGACTCGAATCCGATCATCGTGGTGTTGCAGACAGATGCGTGACACGTCAGTAAAGACAACTTCATTCTATTCTGCCGTCCACATCCTTCTTTCATCGCACCATTGGTGGTGGAGACGTCTATGGTTCTGCGTCAAGCGTAGGCCAAGCAATGGACGTCTTGCGGACAGACCACTCTGCTGTAAACGGCGTCGAATGGTACGCGCAGACACTGAATGATGCGTTACAGACTCAATGTGCTGTGCTATGGTTCGTGATGTGACTGAGTGATCCGTCACTGCCATGCGCACAATTTGCCTGTCCTCACGTGAAGTGGTGCACTGAGGTGGATGCAATCGACCACGTCGGTCCGTCGTACCCTCCTGCATCCAACGGTCACATATCCGCATTACAGTTATTTGGTTTCGTCCAACACGACTACCGATTTCCCTGAAAGATAATCCACAATCTCGGTAGGCCACTATCCTTCCTCTGTCGAACTCGGATACTTGATCAAAATCTGATCGCTGTTTTCTACGAGATATAACTGATCGTTTTTTGAAAAAACCACAAGAAAAACATAATTGCCGAACTTGAAATCGTCGAAATCTCCAAGTCTTAAATAGCGCTTTGAGGTGGCGCCACAGGCGTGCGTGATGAGTGTCTGCGCTGAAATTCTAATCGTTTGCATATCTGACCTCCGCTAATGCATTTGTAAATTTCATGTTATTTGCATGCTTCCTTCAGGGTGTTGCATTTATGGTGACCAGCAGTGTAGATGAAATTTAAAATTTATAATCTTGAAGTACGAATTTTTATAAGCATTATAGCAACCTCGGTGAAATATAAAGCAGATTTCGCGATGATTTAGCACAATTGATTTGACAATCGAACTAAACAAAATAAAATGAATTTATTTTTTGAACAACTGTAGTTTGTAAGAGAAAAAAACCTCATTGCGATGGAAATGTTCCAAATTTTTAGGAGATTGAATGCTGGAATGGGGGGTAATTAAGATAATTTTTTTTGATAGTAAACATTACTTTATATATGACATAAAGGTATCCAGCAACTTCGGACAACATTTAAAAAAAAAAAAATGAAGATATGGTTTTTTTTGTGCTTTTTAGATTTGTGTTAGTTCATTTTAAGAAAAATATGCTAAAATTAAGAAGATAAAAAGAAATTATTATTGCTAAAATGGAAAAAAATGTACAAAAAATAACATAAACGGGGCCCATTCTGTACCAAAAGTTAATGGATAAATTTTCAATTTTTCAACTCTGATGTGTTGCTATGTTATACATTTTTTAAATGACGTTCAGGATAAGAGATATTTTAATTTTTACAAAATTTAGAGCACTTTATCATAGTTATTATAAGAAATTGCTTAAAATAACAGTAACTATATGAACATTAGGGACTGTAAATTTTGTAATAAAACAGTGATTGATAAATCTGAAAGTTAAAACACTTCTACTATTACATAGAACATACACAAAAACATTTAGTTAATTATTTTCAAAAATTTTTTAGTAATCGTTGTCATCATTTGAGCATTTAAAAAACACACACACACACACATTTCGAGTAAAACGCGTTTAAAGTATGATCTCTTTCTTAAAGTAAAGGCATTTGCTTTTACTAAAACACTTGTAGGTTTTTTTCTAGTGAAGGTAAAATAATAAACTTGGTACTTTTATAAAAATAATGAAATGGTCTATAAAATAAAATCATAAAAAAGTTTGTCAATTTTTGGCAAAATTCACAATTTTAGAGTTGTCGAATACCTTAAAGTGAAATACGAGTTTGAGAAATTCCTGAGAATTATGATTATTTCATTAATGTTGTACAATCTTTACATAATGAATTATGGAAGATCGAGGAATGCATTGTGGTCAACTGACCATGGCAATATCTCATTTAGAATCTGAATGTAGGTTTATTTGTAGAGAATGCGAGTCAGTTTTGTCGAATTTGTGGTAAATATGAGCAAATATCACTTCAGAATACTTTCCCAAGTATCAACATTTTACTAACAGCACATTAACTAACTAAAATTCTATTCTATTGCCAGAAAAACATTTTACATTAGTCAAGAAATAAATTACAAAACAAATCGTATGCTAAAAAAAATAATATTTGGCAAATAAGTGTTATACTAGTATCTCAAGATATTAATACATACCCAAATTAATAATTAATTAATGATTAATAAATAAATAACAGTTAAGCTCATTTTAATTATACTTTTAAGTATAGAAAAAACTGCTTTTCATTTTAAATTAAATCAGTTGCCAAGAAAAAATAGGTAAAAGTTAAATTTCCTCTATATGAACTTCAGATTTACTCTTATTAAGGACTTTTGAACTCTTTTACATTTATAATGAAGAGGTTGTATTAGTCTTCATGAAACCTTTGGAAGAATATTGTTTTATATTTGCAACAATTTGGAAGTCCGGTAGCGAAAGTTTGATTAACTGATTAACTTTCAGTTGAAGAAATATTGAAAATATTGTTATTAAAATCTGTGTACTTCTCTTGCACATTTCTAAAATTTTCTAAGTATATTATTATTCAGGAAAACAGAACTGAGGAAAGTGCTATATATTTCATAGATAAACATGTTTTTTTTTCGAAAAATTGATAAAATTTTGCCAATTTGAGAAGAATTCACTCAATTGAATGAATAGTTACGAAAGACTATTAATACTTCATTTAGCAGATCAGGAACCACTGAAAAAGTACAAATTATAAAGAACTTAATTATAAGAAAGTAGAAACGCTATATTTAAGCCTCATTATATCTAGGTAGGATATTTAAGTATTATACCATCGACCTATTTCCCCAAATCAAAAAACATTGTCGAAATACTTCTCTAAATGCTGACATCGAATGCGTGAACAAGATTTTTGTGTTGTGCATCGAAGGGCGTTACTAAATGTCCTGATATGCAGACTGTAATGGAAAACGTTCCCTTGTCTCTTCGAACACAAATAACAGAGATACTAGCATTTAGTGACATTTTTGTTGTTGAATTGCTGATGTCTTATGATTTGACGAAAGGGATTGATGGTACAATGCATAAGTATCAAATAAGCTTTGAAAACAAATAGACCCAATGTGTGAATTTGGATACATTTTCGGTCCATAATAATTAAATATAGAGTCCTCATATTCGTTAACAAACGGTCAATTTTTGTCCTAAATGTTAAAAAAAGCCAATTTTTTAATTGTATATCATTAAGCATAATATTTAACAGAATGTAAAAGTGAAAGAATTCTATTTTAATTTTCAATTTTAAAGTTTACACTATTTTTTATTTTATAATTGTGCATTACAACCCCCCCCCCCCCCTAAATGTTTACTTTTCATAAGTACACTTTGCATGCTGTGAAGAATGTTTCATTTATCTGAAAAGAATTTCTCTTATATTTAAAAAAAAATTCATGTTCATACTCCTTTTTCAAACAATTGAGGGTTTTGTGTGAGTGTACATATATATATATATGACATAGTACATGTAATGTACGTATGAACATATACTAAGACATTGCAATGGGGACAAAGATAATATCGGCTTTTTTGGATTATCTTTCCATTTTCATTTCTTCTCCAGTTACAAATTGTACATTATCTTCCCAATCTCTGTTATTTATCGAATATTTTCAAGAATCTAAATTCCTGCCTTTATAATGAAAGATTTTCGCCTTCACCACAAAGAAAATCGTGGATGAAAAATATTTCAGTATTATGGGCAAACTTCATCTCTTTAAAAATTATCAGTAATAATCTCATTATAAGAATTAAAAATATGTAGAATCAAAGATAGAAAAAAGAAAATATCTATCAGTGCCCGAACAACCTACGGGCAAACCAGTTGAGGCCAGGTTTCGGTAGTCTGTACGGTGTACGCGCAAACCTCTGTTATAAGGGGTTAAAAAGATCCTAGTACTCACCAATAATTGTTGTGAGGTACTCATTTGATATCAGTAAGCTACACATCAAGTTGTTGAGATTCTTTAAGTTGGGCGATAACATTACAGTATTGTTACCTGGATTTTTAACGTTTGGTGCTGTGGTTGCCATCATTATTGTGTGCATTATAATTAATTTTTTACCTAGTTTATTTTTATGCGGCAACCCTATTAATTCCACACGATTTTAATTCGATTTGTAAACAAATTAAATCATTTCCATACTAACCATTGTCTGAATTGCAATTTTCGTTTTCTGTGGCCTATTCGAAGATGGATATTTTTGGGTTGGAATATGGATTCTTTATTGGTGAGTATTATGATCTTTTAAAAAATAATTTAACACTTTATGAATCAAAAGGATTGCCGAAGTTGCACTTTCTGTCGATTTTGCTTTCTAAGCATTCTGTCCCCCTTCTATTATTCTTCATTAAGATTTCGAACATTTCGGCTTTACTAAATGTGATAAGTGTGTCAGCGAAATGAAAACTGTTTACAGGCAGGATTAGAAATTTGACGGCTGTATATTTTACTGTGGATCTTACGGTGCAAATTTTCGGAGCCACAATAGTTAATCTATCAAGAATAATTCTTTTTTCATTCGCAATAAATTGTAAATTTCCCCTTTACTTCATTTTTACTTTTGATTAACGAATGTTTAAACGTTTCTCGTTCGAAGAAATTCACATTTAACTTGAAATTTTCTCCCGTAGTCGCCGATTGGCGCACCTGTGTGTCCGATGTGATAATCGATTTTATTTTGGTAAGCGAATGATTGTTTGTTAACATCGCACTATAAAACAACACGATAACTACTGGCGATGAACCTCGTAATTTTGAACAATAGCCAAGTGACAAGGACAGAACCTGAGCTGGTATCTTCCTCTAGATCTTCCACACCTCGCAATGGGAGAACCTCAACAGATATAACGTGCTGCGACCCTCTGCAAAGAGGGTCTTCAGTAGCACCAGAGCTCAAACTCATGACATGCCGACAACGAATCCGCGACCATAAGCACTAGGCAACCTTGATTAATTTTATTGTGGTTAACACAGAAAAGAAACGGCAAACCTGTCAAAATTTACGAGAGAAAAAAAAGATTATTTAAATAATACATTGCATTGATTGGGTTAATTGGCATATTGTTTCGGGACTGGGAGTCGAGGAATCGGATTATAATCTTTCATAGCATTTCACATTAAATCTTTCTTTCAAATGATTGACGATAATGAGGGATGTGGAGCAATCCCTCATTATCCCCTTTGATAATCCCCTGAGGGATTATTAATCTTTATTTCCTGCCCCTTCCCCCTGAGATAGTAATTTCTTTTTTCACACAAGATTTTTTAATTTTTTAACCGTTGTTATTTCTCCGCCTTTTTCTCACACTTCGCTTTGCATATTTTTTCTGTCCCCCCACCCCGCCGACATTTCTAAATTTCCCATATTACATTAATTTTTTTTTCTTGGTACTGGTATTTGTTTCCCGCACACACAAAAAAAAGTTAGTAAATTTTTTCTTTTTTCTTTTTTACTTTTTAAAAATCTTTGTAATTAAACTTTTTTGTCAGGAATAAGCCATAATTTAAAATTATTTTTATGTCGAGTTCTTGGCGTTAGTCCACCATCTTGGAATGAAAACATCTGGGCCCCTAAACCGTATTTGGCGTGATTTCAAAGTTACGCCAAAAAGATTTTTGGCGCGTAATGTACTGATAACAATAGGGCCACCACAATAAGAATCAGCCAATAAAAATTAACAGGGATACGTGCAATTTTTATAGCAACCACTGTTGAATGATCTATTTTTTGGAATAATTAACGGGGATAATCGTTAAAAATCAAGGTTACCATACTATGATGTTATCGCCTCAACTTGGCAAGAATTTTCAAATATTTGGCTGAAGAGACATAGTATATAATTCGTAGCTTTCGATATCAGATTAGTACTTCAAAAGATTGTGGAGTGTAGAACAGGTAGTCAGTTGGATTTGGTGATGTTTAGTTTCGCAATTCTTATACTTTGAAATGCAGTCTTAGTCCGATAAGGTCACGTGTGTTTTGTACTTGCTATTCATTATTTAAAATGTGCAGATGTTTTCAAAAAGATAAACGATTTCCAGTTTAATCATTTTGTTATTCGTTCACTGTTTTTGTTTAAAATTATCACTTTGTTCGAGTTTTAGAACTACAAACTTTTTCTTTGGAATAAATTTTTTGGAATTTTTTTTTCTATTAATTTTTTTTCTTTCTGTTTATTCATCCAAATCATCCTGAACAGTATGTCCGAGAAGTATGGTTTAGGGTTTTTTTAAATATTTGAAATGAAAGGGGGAAATGTCCGTGTTACAGTGGTGTTTCGATAAAGGATTGAATACTGCAAATGTCTAATGTACGGTATGCAAGAATGATAAGCGTTTAGTTAAAAAAATAGATTTCAGTGATGGATATATTTGGGAATGGTCGAAAGACAGGAACTAATGTCAATCGTATTAAAATATTTATACAAAAGAATGTTTGTTTTGAAGAAAGTAGGATCAGTATGCTTCGGATTTTGATGAGGAATGAGAATCAATTCGATTCTTAGTTTGCCGAGCTTAAAAGAGAAAAATGGGTACTTACATATTATCACAATCTAATGGCGACATTATGTGAAACGAAGCACATGATTGCCAATTCAGCGTATATGACACATACGAAATTGGGGTTGCCAACTTAGCGAGTTATCTTGAACGTTGGCATAGTTGCGATAATATGTAAGTATCGAAAAATGCACAAATGCAACCATCTGACTTATTTGCTTTTACTTTTTCTCGAAGTCATCAAAAAGGTTTATTTACTTCCAAGGAAATTATCTTCTAAGCAAGATAATCTTTAACTTTATGATTCAGAATTTCCGTTTTCTTAAATTTTGTAAAAATAAAAGATTATATCTTTACTAATCCATGATTAATAACTTTAAAAATATCATTCGTAATTCTCTTTATTTATTGATTTTTTCTCGGCAAATGCTATTTCGTAATCTCTCGGAACAGCAATCGATACGCCTCGATAGTTTGACAACCGCTTCTTGTCGCCAAAAATTGTCTTTGCCAACTGTGGCTACCTATTCTACACTTTAACCGTATTTCTCTACAGATGTTCATCTGAAAAAATGCACTTTAAAATGATTTTTTCCCCCATAGAATATATGTATTATGTAAATTTTACAAGTAGGATTTATATATTTTTTTGGGTCTCAATCTGCAAATTCAAATATTTGGAAACAAATTTGATGAATATTATTGCAGAATGACAAAAATAAAAATCTAATGGACTTACTTTTTTCATCTGCTTCTGTAGGCTTATATTCATCTTTAGAATTAGAAACTCCCATAAGAAACGTGAAAGATTTGTGTTCACAAAAGCTGTTTTATTGAAGAGAAAAATAGTTTCAACTTGCATTTAAGATAATCTAAGTTGTTTTACCACATTTATTGTGCTTGACATAGCGGAATGTTTATTTTGTGAAGTCAAACAATATATATTATCCATGCGCACTTTTATCAGTGTTGCTTAAACATAGAGGCAGTTTAAATTTTGATAATAAAGCTAGCGGCAATGATTTTGAGTAACAAGCGAATGGATGCATGCTATAAACCCAACAAGAAAATTAAAGTCAGATTTGAAATTATCCGACTCATTGGACTATCATGAACTCATGACCAATTGTAAGAATATTATACCTCTTAATTTCAAGCAAATACTACATGCATTTGGAGTCAATGGACTTTGCATTTGAAAACACTAAAAACTGTTGTACCAGCTCTGGTATGGTTTGGGAGTACGGGGTGATAGCTCAGGAGTCAACTTCGTCATCTAACAATAATTTAAAATTAGGAGGCATATTAATCAACCTTGAGACGAGAAAAATTAATAATCCAGAAATGTTTAATAACGAAATTTAATCTGATGGAACACATTGTTTTCTTAAGAGTAGAAAATAAAAATAACCTAAGGTCTTTAGTGCTTGAACATAGCTATTTATAAATAATGATAGTTATTAAAATTTTAACAGATTGATGGTATTATTATTTTTATCTTATCTATTTATTTATACTGTATGTTTCTTTTTTTATTTCTAACGCTGCCCATTTCTTCCAATTTCAAATATCTACTTTAAATGAGCAATATTCTGTATAGTTTAGAGTGCGATAATGTAATAAAACTGTCGTTTGAACTATTATATCACTCTCAATATTTAGATCAAATCAATGAAAGGACTTTGATCCCTGAGGTACATATTAAGAAGGGCCAATCACTATTACTGCATAAGGCAAATAGCAATGATATAAGTTTTTGAGACATATTTCAGATGAGATATATTTTAAGCCGCTAGAGCAGGATTAAAAAAGACTTAAAAATTGACATTCTGTGCAAGATATTTATGTATTAAGGTAAAATTTAATTTTTTTAAATGAAGCATAACACATTTGCATTAAATGCAGTTGCAGCTTAAAATAGTAACCATAAAGAGTATTTACGTATTATTGCAACCTATTGGCGACATTATATGAAACGAGGCACATGATTGCCAATTCAGCGCGTAGGACACATAGGAAATCGAGGTTACCAACTTGGCGGGTTACTAATAGATTTGGCAATTGTTGCGTAATATGTAAGAACCCAATAAATAGCTTAGTGAATGTGCCTTATAATAATAATAAATGATTATATGTGCATATATATTACCACGAAATAAATAGCACATGAAAAAGACTATCAAAACTAGTCACTTCCCATAGAAAAGTGAAGTGAAAATGAAATAAGCGGGAAATGAAGACATATCTCTTGAAACAAAACAAAATGACTTTTTTGCTAAAGGATACAATAGGTGGCCCCTTGGATTTGGCAATGTTTACCTAGATGCCGGAATGAATTCGCTTCTTCATTACTTAAGCTTCGCTTCAATACCCTCGGTAGTTCGGCGATTCATTCTGGTCGTCAAAAAATTGGCTTTACCACAGAGCCACCTTTCCTACAGTTTGATCGAAATTTTATTTAATTAGATTTCTTTTGCGGATTAGATTAATATGTTATTTGTTTTTTTTTATTTGGAAATGAGTAGATGTATGTTTCCTACTTTAAACAAAAATGTTTTGTGAGGTTCAAATTTTTGCTTATTTCTTTATTTACTTGAAGACATCATCACTTATTTGCGTCCGATGTCCCGAATTTAGAAAAAAGCGTTTCTCTGTGTGAAAATATCTTCTTTGAATCAGAAGTATGATTCTGTCGTGTGGTGGTAGGGAGAAAGTTATTAAAAAAAATTGTAATGAAAAAAAACCAAATTATTCTTAATTGCGAATGTAATATTCAAATACCCACTATACTCAGTTTCTCTTTTTGATGTGGCGATATGTAACCATCCGGAATCTAGCAGGAGTTGAAAATTCCAAAAGCCGGCTCAAGTGTAGTATACGATTTTTCTTTGGGTTTGGTGATGTTTATATAAATATTATGGTGAGATAGCGAATTCATTCAGGCTTCCGAACACCTATCGTTAAGGGAAGAATCTTGGTGATCGAATTTGGTCGCCAAAAGAAATTGACACCGCCAAGGGACTACACTTTAACCCCAAAAGCCTTCTGGGCATTTGTTACGAAGTATCCAAATAACTTTAGTTATCTCTCACGTTTTGTTTGGTTAGATAATTCAAAGGCATAAGAAAATCTTTGATTGATATTTATTTACAATTTTATTATGAAATTACTTTAATGAAAATTTAAAAAAAATACGTATACGACATTTTGAATAAATGCTTATTTAGGCGGTTATTTTTGTGGCTGATTGTGGCATTACTTTAGGTCTTTCTGCTTTTTTGTATTTCAGCTTGCTTCTTAAACTTATCGGTGGGAGCACTAGGTTTCATAACAACTAGATGCCTCGCTTTCAATCTGAGTTAATTCACAAATTGAGATAAATAAATTCTTATTTTTCTCATTAGTGATTATTATTCCATATAATATTTGGAACTTACGTATTAGCGTCACGGCATCAAAATTCGTGCCACAAGGATTGCGCCTTGATATCAAAACAAAAGATTCTAACATGTTTTATATGCAGAAAAAAAAATTGGCGGAAAGCTTAAGATCACATTTTTTATGAATTTGAAAATAAATATTCTCGAATTTAAAGCCTTGGAAATCAACAGAACAAAACTTCCAGTGAGGAAAATATCATACCTATTCTAATGTTTACTCTTGTGACTGTAGTTAAACTTTACTTTTATAAATATTGGGTGATAAAGGTTAAAGCTTCCCTGTACTATTACTTTCAGTGCAAAATTTTGGCATTTATTAAAAATGTTTTAATAACCTAATGTAGGAAAAGATTCGCAATGGATAACTCCAAAAAGTCTTTCAAATATCATAGTGTAACTTTAAATTGAACTAAAGAATTTATGGTACTTACGTATTATCGCAACCTATTGGTGACATTATATGAAACGAACCACTTGATTGCCAATTCAGTGCGTATGTCACATAGTAAATCGGGGTTGCCAACTCGGCGAGTTATTAATAGAGTTGAGGATTATTGCGAGATAATATGTAAGTATCGAATTTTTCTGTATAATCAAGGCAAGCCCTGTTCTTTGCAATTACATCGCTTGTTATATTTTAAATAACATTTTCTAATGCTGAATGCAGCATACACCTTGAACTTTAAGCATGTATTGATGGCTGATAATTTTGTCAGAAAAATGATCATGGTTCATGTTTGTTTTTTATGCAAATAATTATTTGTAAAAATCTTCTTCCTGCATGAACGTAATTGATTTTACAGAGATATGCTTCCAAGCTAACAGTTTACCAATTATAATACAATATCGTTGTCCAATATGGGAGAACGTTAGTAGGTTAAAATAGAAAAGTATAGTGAAAATACATTATATTATTGAGGGAAGGGATTTAAATAGCATTTTAAAAAGCAATTATTGAGGTTTTCCTTAGCTCATAAAGGAGTTTCATACGAAAATAAAATACTTCATTACCATTTCTTGTCGAGTTTGCTAAGTATAAGAAATTGTAGCAGATTGTTTTTAAGGGCATTAGAAATACCAACTACTTAATTTCCTGATAATAAAAATTATTAGTAACCCAAAATAATCTCATAGACTTTTTCAGCTGTTCAATCCAACATTGATACTACTCGACATATACTCTATCTATTTTACTTTTATGGATATATGTCAGTCAAGATGACTTTCCTTTTTTTTAATGTATTGGAAACGAGCTCTCTGTCTAGAATTTTATTAATTATTTTTATTGGTAAATTTTTGATAGTTGAAATTAACCCTTTCAAAACCGAATACCTCAAAATAACGTTTGGTGTGGAACTATCTTATCACTAAAAAACCTGACCAGTAACGTTTGTACTTATAAAAGTTGAGCATACTAACAAAGAAATAATGATTATGGATTTGATTCTGTGAATATAAATATTAAGTCTTTCAACATGTGCGAGCATAAAATTATGATCATTATGAATTGTGTTCGAGTGCATTGTTTTTTTTTAAAATTAGCACACATTAATGTATTTTTTCTGTACTAATGAGTTTGGAAACTATTTCTTTCACACCTATGTTTTCCTTTCTATTGGTTTCACTGAAATATTTTAAAATTGTGAATATTATTAAAAAAAAGTTTGGAACTAACTGAGTTTCAATTTTGAGTATCTGGTATACTGTGACCTCAAATTCCTCACATCAGCATCGAAAATGAGATGAAATGATCGAGAGAATTAATCGTTTTTGTTTCAAATGGGCTGTATTTTTGCAGCTGAGCCATTTGCAGAGAAGGCAAGTCTCCAAGAGTGGGAGCCATTTCGTTGGTGGTGGCTCCCACTACCAAATTTTGAGGTTTAAATTGCATTCAATTCAGATGTATTGATACAACAATAGAATGATTGTGAAAATTAAGTAAATGCTCAGATATATATCTTATCATCCGTTCTTTGTTTAAAAGTAAGAGATTTATTTAAAAGGAAGAGGAAAATTTAAATCACCTATTTCTTTTGCCTATATTTTCTTTTCTATCAGTTTATTGAAATATTAAAAAAAATGTGAATAGTATTAACAAAAGTATGGAATTGGATGAGTGGCAGTTTTGAATATCCGGTTTGTTATAGCCTCAAAAATTGTCACCAAAGCATCGCGAATGAGACGGAATGAATATAGGATTGAAATGAGGGCTCGGATATCGATTTTATGTGTTCGTTGCTCAAAAGTAAGAGACGTATTTGAGAGGAAGAGGAAAATTTAAATAATTTGGCATTACGAAAATGTTCGACAAATAGGTCAAATAAATTAAAAATCATAGACTGCAGAGACCAGATATTGTGTGTGACAAAAATCATATTGGGAGCTTAGAAAACTTATGTGACTTAAGAATGTTCCGTGTTAGAATATTTTTCTAACGCGGGGTATTCTTAAGTCGCATAAGTTGTAGTATCGAAGTATTGAATTGTAGTATGGAAGCAATGTTTTTTATTTCTGATGTATGTTTTCAGAGTTTTCAGTTTAATATCATTCATTTTAATCCTCGAGTATCTAAGTCTCGTAATTTTTATATTTGTATATTTTCGTAAAAGTAAGTATTTAAATTAAGAAAAATGTTACCTAAATTACAAAGCTTTTAATTTTCAACTATTTTACGAGTAGAAACATATGTTTAATTAAAATTAACCACAGAATGAGTCTTGCGTATGATCTCTAATTTACCATTTAATTTTTGCTCCAATACCTTTGCTGAAGTTATATGAAATGCGAATAAAAGTTATTAAAATGGTAATTTTCTGGAAAATATATTTCTCACGGCCTGTTTGGAAATCTCATAAGACTTTGTGATTTTATCTAAAAAGAACCAACATGCATTAAAATATGCGTGCATGTATGTGTGTACTAGAAATAATTACATTCGATGATAATGTATCAATCACCTTTAACAAATCCTAAGAGCTACAATGGCCATTTTGATCTACCAAGCCTACAAAATTTGAAAAAATTCTTCAATGTCTTTGCTTTTATTCCAAAAATTAGACCATTTAATGAACAATGATTTATTTTACAAGTAAAACTAATTAGCTGTGCCAGTTTTGATTAATGGAAATCCTATAAAATGAACGAACCAAAATTTATTGTCTTATTAAAGAGATTTTAATGTGCTTCAACTGTCCTACTTTTAGAATGATGTTCAGTAACAAATATCCCGATCAGACAATATGCCGCTCTTATGGTAACAGATTATTTATATTCAAGTTAATTTTAGTGAAATATATTAAGATAATTATTAATATTAAGTGTAAATTTATGGAAGAGAATAATAACAAATTTAAATGTGACGTGAATATGTGTATATCCTCTTGTCATATTAATTATTTTTTTAGTATATTAATCCAATTCTTTCTTTTTCTTCTTGATAAAAATTACATATTGGACATGAACAAGAAATGGCGTATGCAACCTTAAGAAGTCTAAGGCAGTGCTTCTCAAACTTTCAATGCTTGCGACACAATTTTCAATCATAATTTCATCGCGCCCCTCCCCCTCCAAATAATACCAGTATCTAGAATGTAATGATGATGCACAATGACGTAAGGCTATAATACGACTCTAATTATAAAGCACAAAATTAACAATGTAGTATAAATTTTGTACATAATTTGTTTATGACAAGCCATGGAAGCCAACTCCATGGTTTCCTCAAACTTTCAATGCTTGCGACACACTTTTCAATCATAATTTCATCCCCCCCCCCTTCAAACAATATCAGTATCTAGAATGTAATGATGATGCACTATGACGTAAGGCTGTAATACGACTCTAATTATAAAGCACAAAAATTAACAATGTAGTATAAATTTTGTACATAATTTTGTTTATGACAAGCCATGGAAGCCAACTCCATGGTTTCCTCAAACTTTCAATGCTTGCGACACACTTTTCATCATAATTTCATCCCCCCCCCTTCAAACAATATTAGTATCTAGAATGTAATGATGATGCACTATGACGTAAGGCTGTAATACGACTCTAATTATAAAGCACAAAAATTAACAATGTAGTATAAATTTTGTACATAATTTTGTTTATGACAAGCCCATGGAAGCCAACTCCATGGTTTCCTCAAACTTTCAATGCTTGCGACACACTTTTCAATCATAATTTCATCCCCCCCCTTCAAACAATATCAGTATCTAGAATGTAATGATGATGCACTATGACGTAAGGCTGTAATACGACTCTAATTATAAAGCACAAAAATTAACAATGTAGTATAAATTTTGTACATAATTTTGTTTATGACAAGCCCATGGAAGCCAACTCCATGGTTTCCACAAACTTTCAATGCTTGCGACACACTTTCAATCATAATTTCATCCCCCCCCCTTCAAACAATATCAGTATCTAGAATGTAATGATGATGCACTATGACGTAAGGCTGTAATACGACTCTAATTATAAAGCACAAAAATTAACAATGTAGTATAAATTTTGTACATAATTTTGTTTATGACAAGCCCATGGAAGCCAACTCCATGGTTTCCTCAAACTTTCAATGCTTGCGACACACTTTTCAATCATAATTTCATCCCCCCCTTCAAACAATATCAGTATCTATAATGTAATGATGATGCACTATGACGTAAGGCTGTAATACGACTCTAATTATAAAGCACAAAAATTAACAATGTAGTATAAATTTTGTACATAATTTTGTTTATGACAAGCCATGGAAGCCAACTCCATGGTTTCCTCAACTTTCAATGCTTGCGACACACTTTTCAATCATAATTTCATCCCCCCCCCCTTCAAACAATATCAGTATCTAGAATGTAATGATGATGCCGTATGACGTAAGGCTGTAATACGACTCTAATTATAAAGCACAAAAATTAACAATGTAGTATAAATTTTGTACATAATTTTGTTTATGACAAGCCCATGGAAGCCAACTCCATGGTTTCCTCAAACTTTCAATGCTTGCGACACACTTTTCAATCATAATTTCATCCCCCCTTCAAACAATATCAGTATCTAGAATGTAATGATGATGCACTATGACGTAAGGCTGTAATACGACTCTAATTATAAAGCACAAAAATTAACAATGTAGTATAAATTTTGTACATAATTTTGTTTATGACAAGCCCATGGAAGCCAACTCCATGGTTTCCTCAACTTTCAATGCTTGCGACACACTTTTCAATCATAATTTCATCCCCCCCCTTCAAACAAATCAGTATTAGAATGTAATGATGATGCACTATGACGTAAGGCTGTAATCGACTCTAATTATAAAGCACAAAAATTAACAATGTAGTATAAATTTTGTACATAATTTTGTTTATGACAAGCCCATGGAAGCCAACTCCATGGTTTCTCAAACTTTCAATGCTTGCGACACACTTTTCAATCATAATTTCATCCCCCCCCTTCAAACAATATCAGTATCTAGAATGTAATGATGATGCACTATGACGTAAGGCTGTAATACGACTCTAATTATAAAGCACAAAAGTTAACAATGTAGTATAAATTTTGTACATAATTTTGTTTATGACAAGCCCATGGAAGCCAACTCCATGGTTTCCTCAAACTTTCAATGCTTGCGACACACTTTTCAATCATAATTTCATCCCCCCCCCTTCAAACAATATCAGTATATAGATTGTACTATGACGTAAGGCTACAATACGATTCTAATTATAAAACACATAAATTAACAAGGTAGTATTAAATTTTGTATATGACAAGCCCAAGGAAGTCACTAGCAAGATTAAACTTGTTCTGTACTTAGTATTGATAAATTAATTATCAAATACATTGTGCAGTCTGATACATTTATAAGTAAATTATATCAATATAAATATGAGAACGCATTTTGTTTTGCTTCTTTTCAGTAAACTGATAATTTTTTAAAAAATAATCTACTATTTTCGACTTTTCGATATGCTCGCGGCTCTCACTTAGAGTTGTCACGGCCCCCTTGGGGGGGGCGCTACACAATCTGAGATACGCTGATCTATATATAAAGCAATTAAGTGAGACTCTCTAAATAAATATTAATTTTGTAAAAACCAATTCTTTAATTCCATTAATATAGTTTTATCATTTTAATTTGTCAGCATGATGTCGTTAATCAATAGATTATTATTTGAATTTTAATAAATTGTAAGTATAATTTTGATGTTTATATGCGTTGTTTTCATATCACTCTATAAATATGTTAGAGCAGTGGTGGACAACCTTTTTGGTAAGAGAGCCACCATCTGATAGAGAAAAAAAACTATGCGTGCCACTTCAAACTTTTTAAAGCAACGAAAAAAATATATGAAAAGGTGAAAAAGTGTTACTTATAGGCTTATTATGGAATTGTTTTGCAAATAGCACAATTTTTATGCGTCTTACTAGTGGAAATTTAAAAATAGTTTAATAAATTAGACATAAGTACAAATTTAGTTTTTATTGTTAATAGACTTTTTGCAGTTCAATAGAATGGGTTAGGTTTTAAATAAAAATGAATAACTTGTAATTTAATTCTAAATAATTATTGAACAGATAGTACTTGCTCAGTTTGGATTTTAATTTTTTTTAACAAGTAATATCTTATATAATTACTTCTCTCTCTCTCTCTTTCTTGAAGATGCAAACAAAATAAGGTTGTTTTAAGTGCATATAAATTAATTTTGAGCGATAGTTTGATTTTATTATGTCAATAATAGAAAGTATTTGTTCACAAACATATGTCGATTCAAACTTACAACAATATCTGATAGCCAAATCGTGTAAATTTAGAAAATTGCTTGTTGGTTCAAAATTCCAAAATTCTATGTAAAATTCGGATCCCTTGCACAGTTGATAATACAGTTGTTCCCTTCATTTGCTTTTCAGTGTGGTACGGTGTAGGTCAATAATTTCGGTTTGGATTTCAGACGGGTAGAAATTAATGTCTTGAAGAGAAATTGAAAATGTATATTTTTAAAAGATCAGCATTTTTTTATCATCTTAAAAATCATCAAACCTATTACTGAAATAATCCTTCAAAATGGATATTCAATTTTTAAACCTATCATGGTTCGGAGTATTATAAACTTTGGTAGATATTTCCTGCATTAAAAGGAAATTTGTTAAACCTTTTTGCAAAAGTAAAGGTTTGCTCACAAAGAAGATATGTATGACCAAATAGGGGAGGGAAAAATACAATTTTCCCCCGTAATCCAAAAATATAAATTTTCCATAATATTTTTAAAAGAAAAGCTAAACTCCATCGTCTGTCTTTAGTCTTAAGTAGCCAGGGATTACTGAAGGAGCGGGGGCAGTTCATTGTTTTCATCCGCAGATATTTTTCAAATTCCAAAATCTGACGATTGCAATTCCTTTGGAAAGCCAACGTCCCCAACATTGAAGATTATTCTCTAAAGAATAATTTTCTATTGTAATTCTATTAATTAAGCGTTTAAATAAATTTTGAGACAGAGTCTATAAAACTACCACATTTCAATAAAATTTCAAAAAAAAAAAAAATGTTCTTTATTATAATTTTTGAAATCTTTCAAATTTTTTAATAAGTCTTCGGGTGCCACCGTTATAACTCTGCCATGCTACACTGTGGCACGCGTGCCGCGGGTTGGCCGTCCCCGTGTTAGATATGTTATTGTAAAATATTTAACACTCTTTAGCTGCACTTAGTACATCGTTTTTCTTAGTGAAGTAAGAGATCACATGTAGACATAAAAACAATTTATTTAAAACAATTATTTTACGTTTTCAGCAGCCTTTTTACGTGTGTATGTATAACATTCTCCCGCTCTAATATAACACGTTTCACAATTATATCAGCGCCTGCAACTCTATCTAACGATACTAATTTGAAAATATTTTACTCGATAGAAGGTCGATTATAGTTAAAGGGATTATAAATTAATATGCATTAGATAGAAATTTTACGTGAAACTGGGGGGGGGGCGTACCTCCTGTCCAATTAACGGTGTACCAACCACCATTGTAAAAATTATATACAACTGTTCATCTCATTACTCAAACTGTAAAACTGTAATTACATTATAATGGCGTTTCAAATATTGATGATATAGCCAAGTTGGTATCATTTTTGGCGACCAAATTTGGTGATGGCAGCCATATTGGCGAAATTTTTGGCAACTATACGAATACTTCTAGAATTATACTCGAGAAATCTATATCATCAAAAGACCTATGACGTAAGCGGGTTTTTCGAGAAAGCGCTAGAAGGTGGGGGGAAATATCGCAATCTCTCTCTCAAATCGTCCTTGGCACTCCTCTTGATTTAAATTCATTTTAAGACCAATTTTTACTAACTATACTTTATGCAATAATAAATACAATCTGAGTTAAAATTTTTAATATGGCTTTATGATATTTTAAATAAACGACAGTCGCTTTACAAGAAATTTGAAGCAATCTTTCGCTTTAGAATAGTTTTTATTTGAAGCAGAAAAGACAGAAAATTCCCGCATTATGGTACAGATATTTATTTTACTTACACTCCCCTCTTTTCTTAATTGCCCTACAATCTTTCCCTAGGGATTGTCTCCACATCAAGAGCGATAGTCCATGTTGTTCTAGTTCAATGAAAACGCAACCGACCATTTACATTATCAGTACTGTTGAAAGAAAATTCTTTGTTAAAGAAAAGGAAAAAGCGACAGAAAAAAAAGAATACTGTTTCGGTTACTTTTAGCTAATATTACTTTTTATTGAATTAATTCATCCACGTTTAAAGAACAAAGTGTAGGACGAAATTGTCCTCTGAGGTATTTAATTAAGATAAGGTAAATAATTTTTTTGATCTTGATTATTCCTTAGCTCTTTTTTTACACTTCTTTCTTATTTTAAAGTACTGAGTGCTTTTAAGGTGTGAAAGTGTTAAAATTAGCATTTAAATTTGATTTAGTTGGTTACGTTCAATGAAAAGTATTTTACAAAGATATGGATTTTTTTTTAATTTTCAGAGGTAAAATTAGTAGTTATTTATGTGAAAAAGTATAATTAACTGCATTCGAAACGCAAAATAATTTTCAGGTTTAATTAATTCAGCTTAGATGACATTTTTCACTTAACATCAGTTTTGTATGCATAAATATATTTTCCTCTTATTTCAGATAACATGGTGGTAGATTATACTCTAGAGAATTTATCGGCAAAAGCATTTATGTTATTAATATAATTTAATATAATGATCAAAAGCAAATTTTTGAAATACAGTATAGAAGGACCACTGCTAGTTATTAAATAGATTAAAAGAAAAGAATAACGGACTAAAAAAGAAACAAGTAACATAAAAAAAATTTTGTAGTCAGTTCCTACTTTGAATGGATGAATAGAAAGTATTTTATTAACAAATGAAAATTTAAACAAGATATATATATATATATATATATATATATATATATATTATAATTTTTGAATCATATATTCTTAGAGTCCCTAAGATAATGGTAGTATGTTTACAATTCTTAATTTATTATTTCTATTCTTTTCATACTTTTGCAAAGTGCTACTTTTCAGCCTCTGCTTTGCTCTGAATTTATATTTGGGTCCAGAATCTGGCAATAACTTGTTTATTGTACTCAGATTTAGCGCGGGCTCTGCATTTCTATATGCAATTTTTAGGTAAGTTACCTTTTTCTCATAATGGATTTAGATTTCCTATCCATTATTTTCAATAGGTTTTTGCTCAGTATTATTAACAGAAAGGGGGAAGGTTGGCTGGTCACAAAATATGCTCAACCCCACTTTTACATAAAACAGTTTTTTATATACAAGCTGTCCTAAGTCAGCAATGTTGATAATACTGTAGCATCCATTCTTTTATATTTTTATATTTTACTCTGTTATTTTAATTTTTCATATCTCCTTTTAAATTCTGTTGTCTGGTTATCTTGCAATTTCAATTCTTTTCAGTTTTAATCATGTTTATTCATCTCTCTTGTAGAGAAATTTTGATAATATGTATAGAGAAAGTGAACTAATAGTAGGAATTGAAAAAAGTGAATGATTTCTCTGCATTTTTGTAACAATGCACACCCGGTTTAGCTAGTTTAACTGAAAAACCGGTTATTGATGCCAACTTTTGTCATTGTTTTAAAAGTTACATTGTTACATCAATGGAGACCGCCGATCCGGTATAGTGGTTAGTGACGCTGATTGCGGTACTGTAGGTGCTGGGTTCGAATCCCGGAGAAGGCATGGACGTTTATAAATGTATAGTACCTTTTCTGCAGGGGAGTACTCTAAATAGCCGTCGAACCTCTCGTGTGGTTGGTGGAAGGGGGTGGGAGACCTCTGACCATCCTCACGGTGCTCTCTCTCAAAATTGAGATGGAACCTAGAATTCCAACCCGTCTCAGGCTCTGGCAACTTTCCTTCCTTTCTTTCGGGAAGGACACGGCAACAACAACAATGGAGACTAATCTAAGTTGGCGTCGAAAACGGTAATTAGTTTAATTAACCAGTAATTAATGAATTAATATTTGAAAAAAACTGCATTAATTTATCTCGTGTCATCCACTACAAGTTTAAAAAAATTATTTGAACTTGATTGGATGAATAGAAAGCATTTTATTAACGATTGAAAATTTGAATAAGATAAATATATATATATAGAGAGAAGTGAGCTATAGTAGGAATTGAAAAAGTATCAATAAAGGTTGTAAGACAGTTTTTTTAATGCTAACTGTAAATATATGATTCAAATAACAACCACAACAAATAAATAAAATAAGAAACTGCATTTTTCAGATCTTGATATGTATACCAAGAAATAAGTATTTAGTATCTATGCTGGGCATGGAAGTCACTAAGACTCAGTTGTTATTTAATGGACCCCACAAGTAGTTCTTAGTTATTTCAATTTTTCTCAAACAAAGATCGCCTATTCAATCCTCAAATAATTTTAAAAGCCAAAACGTTTAAATTTATTTTTTTCTGAATTTTGAAATAATGATACAAATGTAATATTTCAGAAAAGTTAAGAATGGTTTGTAGCAGGAGTACTCAACTTTTTTATCCACCGGGTCCCATACATATGCTAACTATTTCCGGCGGATCGCAATATGACAATTAATGGGGGGGGGGTGATTTAAGATCAAAGATATTTAAAATGGAGAAAATTTATCAAAATTTTGAAACTCATAATTTTGTATTTTATTTAAAATTTATATTAAAATCTAACTCAACTCACAAAAGAAGGTTTCATACACTTTTTACCCAGTTATGGGGTAGTTTCAATACCTTTTCATCAATAATCCCAAACCCCTTGTTTGCATTCTACTGTCATACAAAGATGTCACGTACTTTGATAATTTGGTTTTTTTGACAAAGATTACTTATTTTTATTTCAGATATTAATTTAACAAGTGCTGAATGGTAGTGAAGAGTTTTTACTGTGAATTCCTGACTTAAATCAGTATTATTTGTTTAAAATTTGTTCAGGCTTACTAATGCATTTTTGTTTCAAATTTATTCAAAGACCTTTTGATTTTACTAAAAAAAATATCTGAGCAAACAACTGAATTTATCAGAGTACATCGGAAGCAATTAAGAAACACTAAAAATTTCTATATCAATTCATATGTTCCCATCTTTGAAAATTTTATATGTTTATCAATACATATAATGTACACATTCTGTAGGATGTTTTTTGTTGCCTCTGGATTTTGTGACATTACCACCGACAAAATATTTTGTAGCTGCTGAGGAGATTTTTTTTAAAAAAGCTAATTTATCTCGTCTTGAAAGAGATCCTCAAGAAAAAAAGCCATTGAAAGATTTGTGGTTAGTGGTATTGTGAGGAACACACACACACACACACACACACACACACACACACACACACACACACACACACACACACACACACACACACACACACACACACACACACACACACACACACACACACACACACACACACACACACACACACACACACACACACAAAATTATGTTTTTAAAACATAACATTTTCATGACAAATCAAACAAGTTGTCGATACCTGTTTGTTTTGTTCTACAAAATTGTCAAGATCCCAATCGTCTTGAAATAACGTATATTCTTTAGATATCTCACGCTTGAAAGACATGAGGGTTTTTTAAAAATTAGTTTTACCCATAAAATGGTCTTTTCTGCACAATAATTTGTTGTCACTAACTGTTTCAATTTTAAAAAGAAAAAAAAATAGTTATCTCGGAATTCGTACCAGTACACCGTCGATACCAAATTTGAATTTGTTAGTGCAACATGCCATTCAGAAACGTCCGGTGGGAAACACATGCGATCCGCGGGCAACATGTTGAGTATCGCTGGTTTGGAGAGATCGAGCATAGGCTGGACATTACTCGTGGCTGGAATTTCATGAGATCGAGCATAGTACTGCTGAAGACCTGCTACAGGGAGGGCCTATGAACGTTAAATATGTAGAGGCTCAAACTTCCTCTCGTTGGTGTGTTGTAGAAATTAGGAGTGAGGGTTACGGCTCTGGTGGCGTCCTTGTCACTTGACTACGGCTCAAAATTACAAGGTTCGTCGTCCATAGCCCTCGTGCAATTTTATAGGGCAACGTAAATATAACTCTCAATCTCTCCCACTTGATTAGAATGATTACAAATTAAACGAATATCTCGTGAATGGTGTTTTCAGTTTAAAAGCTAATTAATTGAAATACGTTTTCAGTGAAATAAAAATAGTTTGATGACCCTTGTGTGTAGTGATTGTTTAGTGGATATACATAAGGTAAAGTTAGTGTACGGTATAGGAATAAGAAATAAAGTGTTAAACATTGGTTGGTAACTCATACTAATGGATAAAAGTGTCATTTAATTGGGGTTTTCTTGCTTTTCTATTAGTTTTAATGTAACACATATACTCTTTGAACCCATTTCACATTAACTGATTTAATTTTTTTATTAATATTATTTTTTTCAATTAAAAGTGGCGAATTTTACTTGAAATAGAATTAGTTCCAGAATTGTGTTTCCTGAAGTATTAAGATTCGTGCAGAGTTCTTTTAAGGAACTGAATTCGCACAACTTACGACAGTATAATGCAAATGGACTCGCGTATGATTTGTAACTATATAATGTGACTGAAATGGTCTAATGTGTAATCGGTCCCTTTCCCGTCTCACTGGCTATGCGAGTACATAAATTAAAATTATTTAAAAATGTGAGTCTCATGGCATTGAAGTAAGTACGAATTCAATTTCCTTGCATTATTACATTAGGGAAAAAACGAATAATTTGAAAACTTCAGCAGTATTTTTTCCACTAAGATATTAACTTCATCATAGAATGAAATTATTTAAATTTAAGTACATAATTATATGTTTGTATTTATTTCTTTCCTTTCTTTAAATATGATGATTAGAAACTCATGTGACAAATTTGGAAGAATAGTAAAACATTCCACAAAGAACATATTACACAGCAAATAAAAATGAATGAAATAGTTTATTTCTTGAATACAGAAAATGAAAAAA
>BMAO01018182.1:0-65000 GCA_019973975.1 Trichonephila clavata | reverse complement strand
ACTTTGGACTAACATATCGATTTATGGCTCATCTGTGTGACTTATTGCATGTGGCACCAAATAGGGCACGGGCCGGACTGGACCCTGCCTTGAAGAACCAATGTTGTTGGGGACAGTGTCTGAGAGAACTGGGTAGGAAACAATTTTATTTCAATGAGGAATGGAAGAGATTTGGTGGGGCGTGAAAAGAGTCTTGTTCGAGAATTACTATACAAATGTTTATATAGTAATTCTCGTATATATAGTAATTTGATTATAGTAAATTACTATATTCATTTAATACATGGCTTTTAACTTCTGTATAATATTTATACCGTATAATATGTACTTTTTAAAAATATTTTAAAGTAATTTTATACATCTGTACAATTGTTGTTTTATTACATAGTTTAAAATTTAAATGTGTTAGAAAAAAAATTTGGGAGTTTTTTCTTACTCTCTTGATAATTCGAAGCTTTTCATTGGTCCCTTCAACCGAGAGTTGACTGTACTATATTTCATTGAACTTTAAACTGTGGCTAATTAATTTTAATAAAAATAAAATACATTTCTGGCTTATAGTGCATATATGCCAATATGAAGAATAAACAGAATTGTAAAATTTACCTATTTCAGTCATTAAAATAAAAAATAAAAAGTAGAGCCCCGAAAACTCGGTTATTGATAACCCGGCAGTACGGATAACTCGGGCACACTTTTGTAGGTTAAAAACCGAGCAAGAGATTATGTCAATTGGAGAAGTTACTGCTTCTTTCACAATTAATGAAAAAATGCCGGAAAATGTGACGAAGACGTTAACATTGAGGACACCGTACAAACTCCTAAAATATCACATAGTGAAGAACTGAAGGGTGTCGGAAACTTCCTACCGATATTTTGAACAAGGTGCTGCGGTAATGAACTTACTGTTCCTTCGTCATCTTCGTTATAAATCAGCAAAACGTACGATGCAGTACGGAAGACAACAGGACATAATCAATTTATTTAAAAAAAGTAGGCAGTGTTCGAAAAGTCGGCTATTTATTTCAATTCCTACTACTTAGCTCACTCTCTCCTTATATATATATATATTATATCGTGTTCAAATTTTCAATCGTTTATAAAATACTTTTTATTCATCCAATCAGGTTCAAATAAATTTTTTAAAACAATTGGTGTTAATACAGTTTTTTCAAATATTAATTCAATAATTACTGGTTAATTAATTAAATTAATTACCAGTTTTCAATGCCAACTTAGATTCGTCTCCATTGTTGCAACAATGTAACTGTTAAAACAATGACAAAAGTTGGTATCGAAAACCGGTTATTCAGCCAAACTATCCAAACCGAGTGTGCATTGTTACAACAATGCAGACAAATCATGCCCTTTCTTTCAATTCCTACTATTAGTTTACTCTCTCCCTATATATTTTTATTTATTTATATACATTATAACATATAAATAAATACATATAGGGAGGAGGGATTATCTTGTTCAAATTTGAAATCGTTAATAAAATGCTTTCTATTCCTCCATTCAAAGTAGGAATTGCCGTCACACAGTATTTTTCTGAAATGTGTCTGATGAGGTAAATTTTTGTGTATTATGTGTTCAGTAATTTTCATTTTCATGTAGTAAATGCTCTATGCCTTCATGAAGTATGTACTTTTCCTTTGTTTAAGGGTATTTGGGCAATTTATTTTTTGTCATATTTTCAAAAACAAACAGTACATGCTAGTGAAGGAAAAATTTTTTCTGAGGGAAACTCTCGAACTTATTCTTTTTTTTAAATACCTTTCTTGATAATCCAGAATTTTCACAAATCCTGGATTTCTTGGATTTTTTTCGATCCACATTAGGCTGAGTTTTAGGGACTCTACTGTGTGTGTGTAATAAAATATTACAATGATTTGACGGTTATTTTCAACTATCTAGCAAAAAAAAAAATAATCCTAATACACATTGTTTCTTAAGAAATAGTTATATTCTTAGTTGAAAAGAGAACGCGAGTATGAATTCATTAATATAAATATTAAAACAATGCTTCCTCAATACCAGTAAAATATGCTTTCAAAAAACATTTAAAAATTAAATTTTTTTTTTTTTTCGTTTATTATTTCCAGGAAACTATTTTCATTTCTGTTTTCTGGGAAATTTTCTGAAATAATTTGAAAAATTAGAATATTATATAATCTTAACATATCGATTTTTTTCAAGAATAAATAGGATGAAGTATTAAAATATTTAAATCGAAACATTTTGAGCTTTTTTAAAGAATAATTTAGAGCAATTAATATAAAATTTTTTCTTTAAGTCAATTCGTACTTTTAAGATCTTTTAAAAAATAATTATTTGAAGCTAAGAAAAAATTCGTTAGAGAAACCTACTGGCACTATCTGTTGCAACCATTTTCTAACATAACGCAAAATATATTTAAAATAAAAAAAATAAAATTTAATTAATGAATAAATATTTGAAAAAACTGTATTAACATCAAGTGTCCACTACAATTTAAAAAAAATGTATCTGAACTTGAGTATATATCTTGAGTCTGTCTCTTTCCCTCTTTATATATATAGGAAGAGAGTGAAGTAATAGTAGGAATAGAAAAAGATCTTCGAATTTCAAGTTTACGCTTCTCGAATGAACCACGGGTATTTTTCACGGGAGGGGGTGATCTTGGAATTTATAAATTGCAAATGGTGTGATAGTGTAAAAACTTATGATCCCGTATCAATCCACTTTTGAAAGTTATTATAACTCTTTTTTTATATAAAAATGTCGAATGTAGGCTCATGTGAAAATATTATCCGAATTAAGTTCAATGCAATAGAAAAAGAGTAGAATTTGCAAATAAATAATTTTAAACTGAACGATTCAATGAAAAATTGCAGAACATTCTATTAAAACCAGATCAATTATGAAATTGATCTAAAACTATGAAACAGTTTCATAAATTAAACGATAATCATTGTTGTGAATTACACAATCGAGAGAACATTATAAATAATCGAGAATTCTTGATTGAACTCATCTCAATTTTGATAAAATAATTTCTGAAGTGCATGTAAACAAGACACTTTACAGTAATTGAACTCCTATTACGAATATGTATTCCTTCCTGGAGATCATATACAATTTAAGAATTGAGGCGATCTCAGATCGCACTATATTAAAAATAGTTTTTTTAAGTTAAGAAAAACATTATTAATAAATAAAATTATTTTATTAGGCTTATTATTTAAATATACATTTTAAATTTCTTAATCATTTTTATATCGAAACATTAAAATTTATTTTATTCTCTTTTTTATTTTTTCTTTCAAATAAGGCTGCAGATTGGTAATAACCATTGCAGACCTAGTGTATTCCCAGGGATCTGGTATCATTTTTAGTGTGGTACCATAAAGGTGGATACCAATTGACACAATATAATTTTGAAGTCCAGTTTCCTCCCCAGAGGGTGACCGCGGTTGCCAAATGGTCAAGATATTGGATCATGGCAGGCATGTCATAAGTTCGATCCCAGTACTACGGAAGACCCACCGTGTAGGGGGAGCGATGCACGTTAAATCTGTCGAGAGCTCAAAAGTCCTCCCGTTGGTGTGGTAGTTGGGAGAGGTGTCGTCCTCTCACTTGACCATGGTTCAGAATTGCGAGGTCCATTGCCAAAAGCCCTCGTGTAGTTGAACAGTGCGACGTTAATCTTCACTCACTCACTCCTCCCTAGAGGAAGGTACTTGTACTGAGGGTGCAAAACTGTACTAGGAATTTAATTTTGTCAAGAGCACCCAAGCCAAACAGGCACTCCAGGTATGCTTAACATGCCGCATAATCATACGACATATATGCCGTCAATTTTTTGCATCTTTTTTATAAGCATACTTATTTCATAATTTGGAACGGTGCATAGAATTTCCAAAATATATTAATAACTAAGAATACGTGAACTTCCTTTCATATTTTCGAAGAAAAACTTGTCTTATTTCCCAGAAGTTCGATGGATGTTATACATGATACTTATAAACAAGTGAAAAACAAACATTTATAAAACCACACCAAAAACAAATTAAGAAAGTAAAAATAAAATTTCATGAATTGGATTATCTTAAATAAAAACTAATTTTTATTTTCTCTTTTAAAAATTAAATTTTTAAACTTATTCCCTCCTAAATAAATACTAGGTTTTTTTAGACATGTACTCCATTTTTATATTTACTCAATCATAAAAACTTCAATCCAGAAAAACTATGAGTCGTTGGCAATAACTTTTCGAAATAGATTCATGAATAAAATATCCAAACAAATAACAAAAAAATTGCAATGTATATACTCACAATCTATTTCCTCAGCCTTTGCTGCTGCTCCTGCTCCTGCTTCTTTGTCTTTTTCTTTGCTCTTCTCCTTGTCTTTATTCTCTTTTTTGGACGTCAGAGGCATTTCGGCAGAAGAGCGATGACCTCCGCCCAGGAATGGAAAAAGCTTAGTTAAAATTTTATCCTCTCTTTTGCAAAACACCTTCAACACTTAACAGCGGCAGACTATAGGCTTCAATAGATATTACAAGTAATTTCACAATACTTTACATATCTCTTAGATCAAACAGTTTCCTGCAAAGAAAAGAGAACAAAATATCATATCGGAAATAACACTTCATTTATCAACTTACAGTAGGCGCTAATGGAATTAGCAGTTGACTGGTTAATGGAGTGATGAGTTAAATATACTCATCAAGAATACTTTAATTGTTTATAAAGGGTGCTGTACCAAGAAGAGAGTGTGTAAAGGATGCGCAAAAAATACGCAAACAGCCCCAAAATTGAAATAATTCTTACTAACAACATCAGAAAACATTTTTAAGAATTCATAATCGGAATACATGATTTTGCCGTCAATTCAAATAAATTTAGAGATTCATTTAATTGAAATGGTAACTGCGATAGAGTCGCAATTTCTATAATGGGAGAAATAGTTATGACAAATAACTTTTTGATTACGGGTAGCTTCTTGAAAAGAAATGGAGGAGACTTGAATTAGAGTAAAAATTAAATTGTGGAAATATTAGTACACGTATAATTTATACACATTCCAAATTGAACGTTTGTGTAAATTAATTTCCAGAGCATTAAGTGTTTGTCCTTTCATCTTTGCGCAGCGTTTTCATGCGGGTTTTCTTTTACGTCTCTCTAAGTTCTGAAACAACCTGAAGGATATTATCAAAGAACTTCCCATTTCGAGTCTAGGTAATTCGATAAAGATCATACCTGAACTATAATATCTCACTCTCCTAACTTTTAGATCATGTTAGGTGAGGGCTTTGATACCAGAAATGAATCTCATACATTTATATTCTTAAAACCATATTTAGGAATAAGAAGCCTTAAATATTCTTTTAGGCCGTATTGGGGAAGAAAAACCGAATACTTTCTAGACCGTATTCATGGAGCATCTTTCTCATGAGAATAGAATATACTTTGGTATAAACATATAGAATATTCATAACATTCAGTGACGGAGAATATTATGCACCTCCCCCTATACTAAGTCAAGTTTTGGGCTCCAAGCCGAATCTTAAAAGGAATTGCAAAACCATAACATCAAGATTTGGGCTCCTTAGAATCCTGCCCCTACCCGTGATGCTGGGATGTATATGTTACACCACTGATATAACATCCTTCGCTTTAAAACAATCACTTATCTTTTGACTAAAACGTCGAGGCCGTAGTAGGCTATTGGTTATGGGCACAAACTCGGCGCCGACGCGTCATAAGTTTGAGCCTGATGCACGTTAAATCTGTCGTGAGTCAAACGCCCTCCTGTTGGTGACTTAAATCAATCTTGTGTAAAAAGCATACGTTGCGATCTTTAAATTACTTTTTAGGGATACTTTGGTGTGGAAATTAGGAGAAGGGGGTATCAGATCAGGTCTCATCCCTATCATTTGACCATGATTCGAAATTACAAGGACCGTCACCAATAGCCATCGTGTTGCTTTATAGTACGAAGTTAATTAAACACTCCTTAACTAATATAAACCTCGTACAGTAAAATATTTGTTGTATATTGAATTTGGCTTTTTTCTAAGATAAAATACATTTAATAGCTAATCAATATATTGGAACTGTAACAAGCAGAAAGTGACTTTAAAACTTTTCACTCAATCATGAGATTATTCAGCCAATTATGTTTCCATAGAAACAGCAAAAAAATTCTTAACTTATTTGAGGTGGGGGAATCCTCTATTATTTTATAATCATACTAGCTGACACGGCCCCGCGTTGCTGTGGCTTTGTTTTAATACGTTAGTTCAGTATTATTCTAAGCTGTTCAATGCAGTCAAATTAATATTCGTTTACAATTTTGGAGGGTTGAAATAAAGTATAAAAACATAATGATTTTAATTTTGCATTTTATTCATTTCCTATTTGAGTATAGTATAATGCGCGAATTACTAACGAAGTTGTAAAGTAACAACATATGAAGATTTAATTTTATAAATGTGGGGAATAACGTTGATTTTTTTTGTCGCAATTTTTTAAATTATTTTTATCATTTTAAAGTATAACAACGAATAATTTATTTTACTAATCGCTAATCGGTGCACACTATTTTTAAGTAACCCGTCTTTTGATAACTCGAATAGATCCAACGGTTTCCACACACTTGAGCATATAACATCTAGTTGCCCATTCGAGAAACATGGATTTTCTAAGTCGAAGCATAAAATGAATATTGTTCGGGTTTCAGGTTCATTTAGGGTCATCGCGAAAGCGGAAAGAATCGGGAATTGAAGCCTTTTGAATGAATGGTATTGGAGATTCTGACAGTATCAATGGAATAAGTAGCAACAGATTCCATAGCAACAGAACCGAATTCTCGTTTAAACTTTACAGTCAAAATGATTGCTTCAAGAAGTTCCCGGTTTTCCGGTAATTCTTTTGATGATCAAATGTGCACCGTTGTGTGCATAAACTAGGGGGACTTAAATTACGCACCAAAATAACCAGGAAACCAATCTTCAACCGAAGATTGTGCGGTGACATTCCTGATACAAAGAAAATTCAAAAACTCGGTTGGAAAATTTACGGTTTTGTTTTTATCAACAATATGGTCGATTGATTTAAAGGCGTTAGATCACCTGGCAACAACTCTGTATCTGGAAGTTTATTTCATCACAATATCAACATTTTTTCTAATTAAGTAACAGGATTACAGAGGCAATAATTATCTAGATAATGGACTCGATACACCTGACGTCATAATCACGTGATGATATACAAAACAAATAGCCACGTGTTTGATTCCACTGAGTATTTTGGCGGAATTTTCGTATTTACATCTACTATTAAAAACAAATGAAAGAAGTTGTTCCAAAAGAAATTTCGACTAAAATGAGTGTACTTTTTAATTATTTCATTTTTAATATTTTTTTTTTGTTTTTATCAAATACGCTGACGATTTTTAAAGTTTTAAAAAGAGTCTGAAATATTTTCTGAGTATTTCGAATTCGAAGAATTTTAATTTTGCAAACATACACAGATCAGGGTACCACTTATGTGATCAATTCTGAATGCTCTGTATTTGTTAAGTATGTAGTTGATTACCTACGTTTTTTTTTTTTTTTCCAATTCCTACTATTAGTTCACACTTTCTCAATATTTATTTATGTTGTTCAAATTTTCAATCGTTAGTAAAATACATTTTAAAGCGCTCGATTGAGCTAAAATTTTATATACATGATTATTTTGGTTGACAATACAGAATTTAATTAAAAAAAATTAATTGATTAAAACTAATTATTCTAATAATTATAAATACATCCATGTTGGCATCATTTTTGGCGACATAGTGACCATTTTGGCGACTTGTGTCCAAAATTAAAAAGGTTTTTTCTCACATTTTAAAACATTCAGTTGAACTGAAATTTGAAACACATTTGTTTTGGATAGCAATGCAATACTTTAATAATTAATAAAAATTGTCACTTAATGTTGTGATTCTTCATATGTATACACATATTTATATTAACTATAATTATTTGATAAAAAGTAACTAAAATAAAAATTTTCTTACCTAAGAAGGAATTGACTTATTTTTTTTATAATATTTGTTTTTGTTATTTTAACATTATTTTCGACAATTTTACAAGCACTACAGACAAAAATTTGAAACTGAACTGTCTTAATAAAGAAATTTGTTCTGTTAAATTTTATTGGAATAAAATCTCACTCTTAAATTTTGCCATCCATTTAGTAGCAATACAAAATACTTTTTAATTTATAGAAATATGATCATAACTTTGTTCATTTTATTTCCTAACTGTGTATATAATGTTAATATATATCTATGCATTTTCTATGTTGCAGTCATTTGAAATTTTATTGTACTGTATGTTGATAAATGTGTCGACTTCAAAGCATTTCAATTTTGCAGACACGAAAAAACAAACCAGGGTTCTACTTCTGGGACCTGTTCTGATTTTCTAACTGATGAATAAGTATGCAGTTGAACTCACCTACATTTTTTTTTCTTTTTTCTCTTTATATAACTATTTTCACTAATTTAACAAGCATGATAGATAAGATTTTGAAACTGAACTGGCTCAGCAAAGTCATTGTTTTGTAATTTTCAGAACAATACACTTACAAATACAAGTAAATTAATGAAGTTCATATGTACTTTAAAAAATATGCATCCATAAATGTATAATGCTGTATGGTAAAGAACATACAATATATTTTAATAATTTGTGAGATTCATATTCCACTATTTTTCCAGAAATCAGGGAATAAATCAGTTCGATACTGAAGTTTATGATCATATAGAAATTGAGAAGCAAATATCTATCTATATTCTTAAAATACTGATTGCATTAACTTTTCCTAATATTAAAAAAACAATTACGATAAAAGAAAATTTCTAATTATCAATTTTACTATACTACAACTGACATTTTAAATTTCACGTTATTTTTATTTTTATAAGCTTTACATTCATGAGTAGTTACATATACATGCATAATAATGTAAAAAAAAAATTTAAAAATTCTTTTAATACAGGGATAGCAAACGTTACATTCTGATTAAGTCCAGCACTTTCCATTCCTTCCTAGATAAGCTTGCCTTTCACAAAACAGAATAGAAGCAGAAGAATATTGTACAGAAAAATAAATGCATTGCAAATAACATTAAGTGATTTGCATATGAAAACCTTAACAGAGGGTTTCATTGCAAGAGATTTTTTAGTGTATTCAATGTTTTAAATATTGAAAATACCTTAATGTCCCCCCAAAATAATATTTTGCAAGCGATTGATATGTTTTTGGTAAAATTAAGGACAGTTGTGTCCAACACACACACAATAGAACATATATTTAGTTAATCTAAATTTTACACATCTTCACAGTAGTTAACAGAGATACTTCAGTATTTATCTAAAAAATTAGGATGCAAAAATCTGATATGTAACCATACATGTTGTATCAAAAACAGGTATACATACATATAAATCAAAAACTTGTTGTTTTTAATAATTTTAGAATATTACAGGGAAAAAGAAACATTTTTGAGAACCATTCACTATAGAAATGGAAAAATATTTTAATTTACTACAGCTTCTTTAATGTTTATACTTGATGATTAATCAAGTGCCATTTTTAAACATTAGAAGTCAAAATTATCATTTACCATTTGTAAAATTACATATAAAAAAATTATGCAACATTTTGAAAGTCCTTACTCGCTGTGCTATTTTAGGTAAAAGATATGATTGATCGAGAATTGATTTCCAAATATAATAAATTAAGGAATTAAAAAATTTTAATTGAAATCTGTGTATAATAGAATATGTTTATGTCCATTTATGGAATATAAAATTCATGCTCACTCTTACATGATCAAAATAAAAGTCATTTTTGAATCCCTAATTCTTTTACAAAATAAATAAATAAATAATTGAATAATTGTAATATATTTGTGTGGTATCTATTAGCACAACATTTGTTTTTCAGAGTTTGACTGGTGTATAAACCTATCACACACTTGTACAATTTTTTTTACTATGTATTACAAATAAGCATTTATAGGTATTTGCACAATTTGTAGAAGATTTATCATTATTGATTAGATTTGTGCTTTATATCGATTTATTTTTACATAAATATAAAAGTCTAAAAGACTCATGAATATTGATATTATCCTGCTTATAAGTCCTGAATAAATTTTTCGCATTTAGTTACTTACAAATATTGACCCAAGAAGAGTACTTGGATCAATTGTATATTTATTGAGAATTAGGATCATGAAACCAAATCTGGCTTTATGTATAGACATTTGATTCTGTGGGATGTTGTTGCATGATACAGCCAATAACTGGAGCTGTTTCTGCTCATGTTTGAACACAGTAATAATAATAACATAATTTTTTTATGTTCTTGATGTGTTTTTGCTTGGCAAAATTATTTGGCAGTTTAATACATAAGTTCCTAATTTTGGAATGGTATGAGTACTGATTTAGCATTTCTTTGAAAAACTTTGAAGTAATTTAATATTTTGCTCAAGAATAATTTGGGAAACTGAAAAGTTTCTTGAAATTTAGGATTTTCCTTGTAAACTAATGATATAATTAGTTAATTATCTTGCTTATAAGTAGTAGAAACTTATTTTTATTAGAATGGAACTCCGTTTATTCATGATAAACTTTGGTAACTTGTTGATGTTTAATAATGATTTTAATCTTTAATAATATAATTTGGTGGCAAGCTTCTCAATGGGTATAGGCCACAAGAAAGTGTCAAAAAATTGTTTTTTTAAATGTTTAGGGCATTGTGAGGCCTTAAAATAGTATGATTTATACCAATACATTGTGAAGTTTTTAAAAATATGTTATAAAATACTAATATTTAGCAATTTTATTCTTAGTAATTATCACCTACAAATGTTTGAATTTTTTTTTTATAAATTATTGTCTCCTTGGAAAAAAAATGAATTATATTAAAATATGGGGGAAATTTTAGAAATTGCTTGAAACATGCTTTGTTTTCGTGAAAATTTTTACATATAGGAGCATACAAAATTTTTGTTAGCTAGTTTATTTTAGTAATTACAATTATTTAACATGCATCATTTATGAACATTTAATTTTAATATTACATGATTGTAATGCAAGTGAAGCATGTGAAAATTTTATTTTTTTAACAAAGAAATTCATTGCAATTTAAAAAATGCATTTTTCATATTCTATTGAAAGACTATCGGTGACATTACTTCATTATGTACTCATGTAAAAAAAAAATTTTTCTAAGATGTATTCCAAAAGAGAATTTTTTTTGTCAGTTTCAATCTTTATTTGCATTAATATGGATACATAAAATTGAAACATTGTTATTGTATACTAATTTTTTAAACAACTGTTCTATAAAAATTCCAAAGACATAGTAAGATCTTTTGAAATATATGATGATTCTGTAATGAAATAACACATTATCCAGCTATGATTGTCTGGTTTTACTTAGTAATTATCACTTACAAAGGTTTGAAATTTCTTTTAGAAATTTCTCTTTAAACTGTCTTCAAAGTTTAAAAAAGAAAATACTCTTACACTATTAAGTTAAAGAAAGGAATCATATTAATACATAATTTTTAGAAATAATGATTAACTTTATTGAATTATTCTTTATTATAAATTATTTCTTATGAGTTATTGAATTGCATATAAATTATCCAATAGATGTAAACCAAACGAATATTTCCATACAATTTTAAAAATAAAACAATAATTAACATTAAAAACTTTGATATCCAAACAATAATACTAAAATGGATTTTCAAAAACAGCAAAAAAAGGAAACTTAATATAAATTTTAGAAAATAACAGTGATATTCACAGGCAATTTTTTCATAATTACAAGAAGTTTATATATAAAAGAATACAATTAAATTTCACAAATTTATTAATAAATACCTTTCCAAACGAATGTATGTATCCATCTGCTCAGAAACATGACACATTTTAGAATGTAAAAATTTTGTTGTTAAGTCGATCCTACTCATCAGCAGTATCTCTTCCTATATTCACACACTACAGCCGAAGTATTAACTAATCATTCTGGCTCAGTAGTCAAAACAATTCTTTGTTTTGGCGAGCCACTCCCTATTAACAGCTGCACGCATTTTTCTCGGAAAAATTCGCTTGCAACATAATTTGTGACAGTAATAGATTTCTCCCAATTCCAGAAGCAATTTGTTCAATAGAGCGCTGTAGAATTATTTAAATCATAATGTGACAGGCACTTATAAAAAATAATTACTAAGCCTATAAGTATGCAAAAATTCGAAGCCAAAGGATGGAAGTATAAACTAAACTTAAATCTAATACTATAAACTAAAATTACATATATTTAGTCCCTTTTCTTAAACTAAAATAGTAGAAAAAAAAATTAAAAATATTTAAAGTTCTTTAAAGAATATAAAATAATAATGTTTACAAATTTGAAAGTTAGCGCGCAATCACAAGTGTCATACCATTAGCTGTTATTTGTTTACATGATAGCACGTTGTTAATCACGTGATGATGGCCACGATCGCAGCACCCTCTAGTGATGAATCGACCCCATTATGCAGTATATCCGGAAAGACATTCTTAATTAGTTCCTTTTTGTCTGAAGAACAGTAAAGAAATTGTCTGGCTATTTCATGTATTATGTATTGTGATGAAGTTCTACTTCCCCGTTTCCAATATTTAGCAGCTGGTTAGAAAGTATTTTCTCCGATGGATCATCTTGAAAATGTACTCCCATGTTTAGGATCAATCGAAGTGTTTCCACGTTTCGCCATAAAAACAACTGTTTTAGACATGCGTTAATCTCGTGAGCATAAGTAGAGCGAGGAATGACTGTTAATGTCTATCGGAAATCACCAGACAGTAGTACGACAGCAGCACCGAATATTTTCTCGTTGCAGTTCAAACCTTGAAAAGTTCTTATTATTGCTTTGAGTTAATGTTTATGGGTCACTTATCCCTGACCATGATTGAATTCATTTGCAATACTGTAGCCAATCCACTCTTTTTTTCAATAGTACGCATTGCATCTTGTATCTTATGAATGTCCAATAGCAGCTTGATGTAGAATATGCAGCTATTCCCCCATCTAACTAAGTGACAACAATGTCCGAAGATGCAATTTCGTATTAAATCGTATTTTCGCAAGGCGGCTCCTGCAAGTTTAGTTGTTATAGGGAATGAAAATCTGGAGGGGGGGGGGGGACTCGAACGCAACGAAATTCGACCAGAAAAATTATGGAAGCTTTTGAAATCCAAATCCAGATTCTCATTCCCACCCCGAGAAGCACTCGGTGCCCACTTTCGACGCCCCTATTCCTTAAGTTCAGTTCCTGAAAGGGGAAAGTACGATTGTCCGGCATTATCCGGCAAAGTTACGGGGGTATTTAAAATCCAATTTTAGATTCTTGTTCCCCCACCAGAAAAGCATTTCTCACATTTCAAGAATTTTAAAGCAAGCCCCTGACACGGTTCGCGTAAAATACATTCATCTGGCATTATTTGACGTAGTTATCTGATTATCTTGAATTGGATTGAGAATATTCGGATCGGCTATCCCGAAATATGTCCAAGACCCACTTTTTGCATCTCTACGTCGGCAAGTTATGCTGGTGCTGCTATCCGCGAACATTTCAGTCCTCTGGCATTATCCGGCAAAGTTACAGGAATTTCTAAATTTTGATTTCAGACTCTCGTTCACCATCTCAAATTACACCAGAAACGCTTTTCTGCGCACCAAGACTTTAAGAGTAAGCTTTAAGGAAACTGATTCAAAAATTTCATTCCACACCCCGAAATACGCCAGGTACTTAATTTTTGTGCAATTTGGTTTACAATATCTGCTTCCACAGACACATTAGCATTGCGACATTTTGCGAATTTTCCCGTTTTCAGGATTCTTTACATTTCCAGCGATAAAAAAAATTATGGCATCATTAATTGAAATAAAAACTATCGTATGTTTTAAGTTGGACAAAATGACATTATGATCATTATGAAATTATATTATGATTGGTTGAGTAGTTTCGGAGTTCATCGCGGACAAACACTGTGACACGTAATTTTTATATATAAAAATAATTCCTCAAATGATTCTTTAATGCAAAATGACGAAATTCAGGATTAAAAATTTGCATCGTACAATATATATATACATATATATATTCAGTACATACACAAAGAAGACTGTTATTAGAAGCATAAAACATATTTTATACATGTTTTGTTTATATATAAAATACAGAATTCCTGTGAATTTTTAAAAAAATATTTTCTTTTTCATTTGCTATGGATTTTACGTTGATATTTATTTTTATATATTCAAGCAGTTGATCATAATTTCCTACTTCTTTACTTCTATTTTCTGTTTTGCAGCAGTTTGGAAGTGATTCAATTCATAACAGCATTACATTCTCTAGGAAGATTAGAGATTTGAGGAAGCCTACCAATATACATGTAACCCATCTATCGTTGTAAAATCTATTTCTTTGAGAGACTCAGCATCTCCTAGTTGCATAATCCCCTTTTCATACTTCTTATCGATTCGTGTTCCTAGGTCAGCGCTCCTCTGAGCAAAGCTGCTTTATTCGATGGAAGGTGCGAGGAGTCGCACGTTTTTTATCGGTTCAACAGTAGAAATACAAATGGTAAAAAAAAGCAGAATATTTGCTAATAATTTTGTTTCCATACAATTCATTGAGTTTCAACATATTGTACTTTTGGAATGCTCTCCTTCATTCCGGAAAATTTATTAAACGAAATAAATATTGCCCCTTAGAAGCAGCCATTCGAAACTAAAAATGCACAATCAGCTTAACCCTTTCAGTATACTACAACTTTAGAATGTTCATTTTTATTTGCAATATTTTGAAATGGAAAACAACAGCAACAACAAGAACAAAAGAAAGATTCTATCTCATTTGCGAACATTCTAAATATTTACTCAATTTGAGGATTTGAAAGCAATGCAATATTTTGAGCAAACATGAATTTATCACAAAATTAAAAAAAAATTAAACTTTCAGAAAAAAATAACTATTGCTTGCAAATGAATCGAATCGTTACTAATGAGATGTTAACTTGCCCGATACGTAAACTCTTATTATCATTATTAGCATTAAATTTTCATTTGAATTAAATGAGTGAATTGTAGAACTCCTTCGGTATAGACAATTTTGCTTATTTTGATATTTTATTTTAAATTGTAAAAATAAGTTATATATAGATTTCGTAAACATTTAAATTAATCAACTGTTGGTGTACAGAACAATAGTTTATTCTTGATTTTAGGTAATCAATTATTATCTTACGAAGAAAAACTATAGTTTTATAAAATAATTTTAAAAGTAGTTTTAACTTATGAAATATTTTATCTACATATTGAATTTTTTCAAACTGTGCTGCATGTGTTTACTTATATTGTATTGCATCTAAATTGTTGGTCATAATATAAGGAAAAAATTTTCAAATGGTTCGCATTTCAAAGCCCCATCTGTTCTCATACTAAAATAAAATTCAAATCATTCACAAAATTCTAATGAATATTTTTTGGCTATGCTTGTAGATGAACTTCACAATTTAATACATATAATAACATTGCCTTACAAAGCAACACATACGGCAGTCCTCTAAATTGTCCGTACACCTGTTAATTTCTATAAAATTAAATGGTATTGACCAATAATAACTAATATATCGGAATTGTAATTTTTTTTTAATATCTGCAACATGTTCTTAAGGTATTCGACAACCCTAAAATTGTGAATTTTGCCAAAAATTGTCAAATTTCTTTTATGATTTTATTTTATAGGCCATCTTATTAGCTTTATAAAAATACAATAGACTCTTGATAATACGAAGTTGAAGGGACCAAAGAAAAACTTCGAACTATCAAGAGTTTGAATTATCAAGAGGGTAGGAAAAAACTCCCAAAATACACGAAAAGAAATTTTTTTCTAACGCACTTAAATTTGAAGCTATGTAATAAAACAACAATTGTACATATATATAAAATTATTTAAAAGTATTTTTAAATAGTACATATTATATATATACAGTATAAATTATACAGAAGTTAAAAGTCCCCTGTAGTAAAAGAATAAATTTATGTGTATTAAAAACTATTACAGAGGAATACAAACTGTATATAATTAATTTTTTTTCACGAAAAAAATCTGTTATCTTTTTTTTGTTTTTGTTTTATGGTATTCAATCTAACTTTGTCAATAGATTTTTTCAGAATTCTAGGGATTTTTTTAGAGTTTTTCTTGAAAAATTTCCGCATCAAAATGATTTTGAAGGAAAAAGTTGCGTAGTTTGTTTACTGACAGAGTATGTAATCGGAGTCAATCATTGGTCATCATAGGAGGTATGTTACAGGGGAGACAGCAGAGACAATACAACACAAAGCATGTAAGCTCCAACCTGTTTGCTACAGGATTCTACATGATAGTGAGCTTTTGAATTGTCGAGAATTTCGTTTGATAACTTCGAATTATCGCGAGTTATATTCTGGTCAGACACAGATTTTACTTCGAAGTATTGAGTGTTCCAAAACGTATTGTTTTAGTTCGAAATATCAAGAGTTTTTCTAGGGGCTGATCCAATGCTTCGAAGTCTAGAGGTTCATATTATCGAGGGTTTGAATTACCGAGAGATGACTGTACCATGTTTATTGTTTTCCGTTCACTATAACAAAAACTACAAGTCTTTTAGTAAAAGCACATGCTATTACTTTAAGCAAGCTGTCATATTTTAAAACGCTTTTCACTCGAAATGAGTTTTTTTTTAAATTATCAAAAGACAGGAAAAAATTGCTGAGAAAATTTTGAAAAAAATTAACTGAAATTTTTTGTGAATATTCTGTGTAATAATAGAAGTGTTTTAACCTTCAGATTTATCAATCACTGTTTTATTACAAAATTTATTGTTCCTTTTGTTAATATAATCACTGTTTTCTTAAGCAATTTCATATAATAATAAGATATAGTGCTCTATTGTTTATAAAAATGAGAATATATCTTATCCTGAAGGACATTTCAAAAATGAGAAACTTAGCAACACAGCAGAATTCAAAAATTGAAAATTTGTTGATAAACTTTTGGTATAGAGTGGGCCGCGTTTAGGTTATTTTTCGTAAATTTTTACAAGTTTTCTCCCATTTTAGTAAAAAAAAATTCTTAATTTTAGCATATTTTTCTTAAAATGTACTAAAGAAATTTAAAAACCACAAAAAAAATCCCCATATCTCCATTTGAGTGATCATTAGCTTTATTTAAATATATTTTAAAGAACAATTTGAAATTATCCGCATAAAACTTAGGTATTAGAAACGACTTAATATTTTATCAGCATAATCACACCAAGCAAGCTGCTCTCAACCTACGCCGCTCGTGTCTGTATAATTGTCCCCAAATTCTGAAAACAACTCCTAAATACCTTGACTTAAGGTATCCGACTACTTGCGACAGCTTTTTTAAAAAAATGAAGATATGGGGATTTTTTGTGGATTTTAGATTTGTTTAGTACAATTTAAGAAAAAAAATATGCTAAAATTAAGAAGAGAAAAAGAAATTATTATTACTAAAATGGTTAAAAATTTACAAAAAATAATATAACGCGGCCCAAACGTTTATGAATAAATTTTCAATTCTTGAATTTTGATGTGTTGCTAAGTTTCTCATTTTTGAAATGATCTTCAGGATTAGAGATATTTTAATTTTTACAAAAACTAGAGCACTTTATCTTAGTTATTATATGAAATTGCTTAGAATAACAGTGATTATGTTAACATAAGGGACTGTAAATTTTGTAATAAAACAGTGATTGATAAATCTGAAGGTTAAAACACTTCTACTATTATGAAAAATATACAAAAAAATTTCAGTTAGTTATTTTCAAAAATTTTTTAGCAATCGCTGTACCGTTTTAACATTTTTTTAAAAAACACATTTCGAGTAAAACACGTTTTAAAGTATGACATATCTGCTTTTACTAAAACACTTGTAATTTTTGTTCTAATGAACAGAAAATAATACACTTGGTACTTTTATAAAGCTAATAAGATGCTCTTTAAAATAAAATTACAAAAAATTTGTCAATTTTTGGTAAAATTTACAATTTTAGGATAGTTGGATATCTTAAGCCAAGTCCAGTAGAACATATTTAGTGAAAATTTGAAGGTAGAGTAAGAAGAAATGAGACATAAAAAAAAATTGAACAAATTAAATTAATGAACAAATAGTAACAAAAAAAAACAAAAATAGTCCAGCAGCATATATAGAAAGGAAAAAGGAAAATCACTTTCATTTTATCACTTAATATTATGATTGTGTGTCATATGTATATACATATTTATATTAGTTGGAATTTTTTCATAAGAGGTAACTAAAACAAAATTTTTCTTTGTTGACCTAAGTAGGAATTGTCTTTAATTTTTTTATATATATATAACTTGTTTTGTAAATGATTTTGCTCTATTCTATTAATTCTAGTTTTTCCAACGAAACCATATTCATTTCCCGTGGCAACACAAGTAAATTCACTATAACCTGAATAGGATTTAGTAGTTTATTTTTTTCTATCAAATTTAGTTCTAACGAAACCACATCCATTTCCCGTGGCATAACACATGTAAATTTACTAAAAATCAAATTGGATTTTGTTGTAAAGCTTACAATGGTGTTCATAAATATAGGCGGGGAATAAGATTGACGAGTTCTTTTTTAACACGAGAATAGCCTTTAACTACCATTACCGTTTTTCATTTTAAGTTAGAGATAGAATATTTGACTTTTTAAAAAAGGATAACTTCTAGCTTTCCATTTAATTTATTTGTAAACTCTTTCTTATTTAATGACTTATAAATTTAATTATTGTATTTATACCTCTCATTAAGGCTGATTTTTATCTTTTTTTCAAACTAAGAATTGGTAAAAGGATAGTTTAAAAAAAATTTGAGAATAAAACAAATAATAATTAAATTGTGAGAATATAGTTATATGAAAAAGTTAATGCGTTAAAAGTTGAATAAATTCTCTTTTTAGTTCAATTTCTGCGAATAGACTTTCAACGAACTACTACTACGGCTATACTATTTTTGCACAAATTATAAAACGAAATCTATAACAACATTTCTACCAAGAATAAGCCTCTTTCACTTGTAAATTAAGTTGAATTCTTTTTTTACACTTTTTAATAATATAATCTTTTCGTCTTTTTCTATTAATTTATTCATTTCAGATTTTAAGAAGTGTAAATTTAAACCAAGAAATCTTTATACAATGATTAGAAAAATATGGTATAGAGATTTTACAGAAATAATTTAAAAATTTTGCTTTTATCGTCATTGATTTTAAGTCCTATTTTCAAACTTAATTGGTTTTCTAATTTTAAAAGGAATGTATTAGGGATGCATGGGTATTTTGAATTTTAATCCACATTACTTTTAAAAGAAACTAATCTGAGCGTTCCATTTTGAGTGGAAAACATATTTGATGCTTATACATATTTCGAATTTCAGAAAATTTAGGAAATATAAAACTGGAATCCTTGAAAAAGAATTCTAGAACTTCTTTGACAAGCATTTCCTATTATTAATGGAAAATTGGATTGGAAGAGAAAATATTCGCGTGACAGAAAATTTATTCATGCTTTTTAAAGAATCTTCTTGAAATTATTACATATATTTTTCGATTTTGGTGCATCATCTTCTTTTTACATATTAACATATGAATTCAAATAATGATTCAGAGGAAAACTATTTTTCGTCTGTTTATGCTGAAGGGACAGTCAGCATTAAAGTATAACTGGAAGAATTTATGTCACTGAAATCTGCGAATTCGAAAATCGTACATTCAAAACTAATTATGTTTTTTCCCCCGAGTTTTTAATAACTATAAAAAGGAATATATAATACATTATTTTCTACTTTTAAACATTAAAAGTTTTGCTGGAAATTTCGTATCTCCTTTTGCTTTCTATCGAGGACATTAAGTTAAATATATGATAAAAGACACGGGTCCACATTATTATACAGTATAAATAAATTTCAAAGATAAAATTTTTTTTATTCTCGAAACACACAAGAACATTTGAGTACAAGGATGAAAAGAATCTGGCTCAAATGGTTCATATAATGATGAAAAAGATTCGGATGTATATGAATTTAAGGAAAATACCTTTTTTCAATTCAGTTTATGTGTGCACTTCATTTTATTATTTTATAGAAATTATTATTAAATTATTATTATTTTAGAACATCTAATTAAATTGCAAATAGCTCTATATTCGATTATAGATTTGAAAGAAATTAAGAATAATAAAATTTATTTTCGTATTTGTGAAACAATTGTGTTATTACCACTTGTTTGAAGTCTCAGATACAAGCAAAAAATTGTCTATGAAAAAGAAAGTGGTTTTCAGAAAAAAAACATGCGTCAGAATGTAAGAATTTTATATCTGTTGCTCATTAATTTATTAATTTAAGGCTTCCTTCTTCAAATGTACTAGAGCCTGAGGTAAGCGCGGAGCACATTTTTAAACAGACACAAAAATACCTCAATTTCATGAAAATTTTCAGAATTCTAATTCATAAATTTTTTTATTATATAGCGCTTTTAAAGCATCCAAATATTCCATAAATAATTAACTATTCATGTTAACATGGAAAGGAATAATTACGGTATAGGAGAAAAATAGCGAAACAATTTTATACAGAGTGGGCCAAATAAGATGTACCAATGTTAAACACAAATAACTTTTGTATTTTTTGATATAATTATTGTTTTCTTTTTGTTTAATTAAATTCTTGGGAATTTATTATGGAACCATACAGTACAAAATAATGCGCTAAAATTATCGAGCTTTTCTATTCTTGCCAACGATCAGTTATGGCGCAGCATAAATATCGGCAATATTTTAATTCAAGATCAGCTCTCACAATCTTCATGAACAGGAGTTTGGACGGTCATTTTGAGGAACTGGGTTCAGTGGTCGACCATCCTGGAAGAGGTGCCCATTGAAATATTCGCACTGAAGATAAGGTGGAAACTGCGGCAGTGTTGCAGATGTTCCATCTGTCTCTACTTGCCGTCGTTCCAGCCAATTGGGCATGTCTAGAACGACATTGTGAGAATTTTAAAGTTGGATCTTAAGATGTACCCAGACAAAATTCAAATCATGCAAATATTACTACCGCAAGACCACCACCAACGACAACAATACGCTATTCGTTTTACACAATTAGCCACACAAATTGATTTTTTAAATAATGTTTTGATGTCAGATAAAGCGCATTTCCATTTCAAGGGTTTGTCAACAAACAAAACTGTAGATATTGGGGCTCTGAAAATCCAGGGGCAACAACCAGCGTCAGTCGCACCCATCTAAATGTACTGTTTGGTGCGGTGTAATGGCCAATAGAGTTATCGGCCCATATTTCTTCGAGAATGAAGATGGAACATAGGAAACGATTTCGGGAGCTTCTTACAGAACAATGATTTAAAACTTTTTGCAGCCAATGGTGGAGCAGAGTCCTAGTTTGTTGTTTCAACAAGACAGAGCAACTGCGCACACTGCTAAGCAAACTATGAACCTGCTGCGTGAAATTTTTGGCGAACGTCTGATTTCAAACAATTCATATTTACCTTGGTTCGCCAGATTTAACTGCGCCCCACTTTTTTTAAAGTGAATATTTAAAAGACACAGTGTATGTTAATAAACCAAGAGATTAGTAGACAGCTGAAGCAGAATATTCGAGACGAAATCTGAGCCTTCAACCAGAAACATTACGTAGAGTTATGGAAAACGCGTTAAAAAGAGTCCATCTTTGTATCGAGAAAAATAGTGGACATTTGTGTAATGTCATATTTCATACATAATTTCCATAAAATATATTTAATGTATAAAAATTAATCAAAATAAATGATTATTACAAGAGTTATCTATGTTTAACATTAGTAGGTCTTATTTGCCCCCCCCCCCCGTACCAGAAAAAAATGTGTCGATTCGAACCAAAATGAATAGTATCATAAAATATTTGTTTCTCTACAGGGTTGTGAAGCCGAAATATAATATTAATGTTGGAGTACCGAAAAAAATATTCCGAATTCCGGTTCTAATCCTTAACATTAAGCAAAGACAACCTTAAAAATAAAAAATAATAAATTTAAAAAAATGGAAAGAAAACGATTTAATTTTCCTCTCTTGCTTAAACAACTCAAACAGATATCTCACATTATCGCTTCCCGATGGTAAGATAGGTGAAAGTGGCTAAATTCAATCAAAAATGTTTCAACTACTTGTGAAATCAAAATTTTTTGAAAAAATTCAAATTGTACAAAAAAGAAACTTTTGTTAAAAATATCTATGTTAAAACAACTCTTATATTAAATTTTGCACAAATTAAAAAGTTTAGCATTTTCGAATTTTAATACAGGCCATTTTTTTTAAAAAAAAATACTTACTAGAAATTTGAAATAGTTAAAAATTGAACTAATACATATTACTATATTTTATACGTATCTGTATTATCAAATTATAGAGTAATTTAATTGAATTAATATTTTACTACGTTTTTACTTTCATTTTAAAGAATTTATCATGAAAAAATTGGAAGACAGTATATGTCATACTCATACATGATGTTTTTGTTAAAAAAGGTTTTTCGAGGTTGATTTTTTCTGTTAACTTTTAATTCAAAATTTTTTTTTAAAAAATTTCTAATGGGCTGCCTTTTGGTGTTTTACCATTGCAGACTTAGTACATTCCTGGAAGCTGGTATCTCTTTTTAGTGCTGCCCTGTATAGACGGGTAACAATCGTCGCAGGTAATTTTGACGCCCAGTTTCCTCCCTAGAGGGAGACACCTGATCTCTGACGATGAGAACCTGTACCAGGATTTAATTTTGCCGAAAGCACCCAAGTCAAACAGACACTCTGGGTATCTTTTACACGCCGTATAAACATTTGACATGGCCGCTGTCGATTTTCAGCATCATGAAAATCCACCGACTTGGGCCGGGGTCGAATTCACAACCTTAGGTGCAGAAGACCAGCGACAAAGCAACTACGCCACTCAGCCAGCTTAATTCAAAATATATGAGATATGATTTTTTGACTTCGGTTCTGCAGACAATTCCACTTATTGAAATGCTCACAACTCAAAACTAGTTTAATTAAGACTTTATTTTTCATAATCAATGAGTTAACTACATTCTTACAATTTCAGATAACACTCAGATAAAGAGAATGATTTTCTATAACTTTTCAAATTTTTACATGATACTCGTGTCAGAACTAGTTATATTTATTAGTATTACTACTTATATTCGTTTTTTTTTACAGATTCATTTATTTCGTATGATGACATCTGAAGTAATCCACAAACAAGCTCTTTAGCATTAGAAGTAAGATTTATTACTATTTTAATCACAAGACATAGTCCGTAATAGACTGATAGTAAAATAATGAACTTCGAGGTTGCCAATCATGGTTTAAATCTTGACACTAAATGTGACATTCTCACAGAATAATGAGGGAGTTAGTGTTTATTAACGTTATATTGAGAAGTAACTCGAGAGCTATTGGCGACAGACCACGAAATTGGGAACCATAGTCAAGTGAAAAGGATGGTACTTGAACTCTCTGGCACTCCCTATCCGAACTTTAATATCATGCCAATCGTAGGTCTTTGAGCCTGAACAGATGTAACAGGCATCAGGCGGATCTTCAGTAACACTAGGCTTGAACTAATGACAGGCTGGTTACAAATACTTGATCTTGAATAATGACGGAAATTTTTCGATTAAACGTATTAAGAATCGAAATCCTCAAGTAAGAGATTTTTTTTGTCTTCTTCATTCTATTTGGCTTATAACTTATTATGGTGCTTATAGTTTATTATACTTTATATAGCTTATTATGTGACTACGATAGCTGAGTCATCATGGTCAGAAACTCTTGACCGGCATTGTTGAGTAATGCGTTTGAGTCTTAATGCCATTATTCTTCAGTATAAAGGAACTGGTGTACGTTAAATCTGTCGAGGCTCAAAGTCCTCTCGTTGGCGTTGTGTGGTGCCAGTTAAATATCGTCCACATCACTTGCCCGAAGTTCAAAATTACGAGGTCCATCGTGAAAAGATTTCACGTGTTCAAAGATTCAAAGTGTTTTGTAAAAATCAAATGAATAATTTATTACATAGGCCTATTTAAAAGTTAATTACAACAATAAGAAGCAACAACAAAAACAACCTCCCAGCCATCTTTCCGGCTGTTTAGATGATCAAATAAAATCTTAGGTTATAACAAATACCATTTTTGATATCCAATTAGGATCAATATTAAAAATTTATTTAAATAAAACTTACAAAGCATGAGAAATATCTTTATTTTTACTTGTTTCATTCCATAACAAAGAATACAAAATTAATAACAGTTCAAACTAGATTTAATGAAAGTTTATCGTATTAACACAAAACCAGATGATGCAAATACTTCTAATCTTTGCAGTGCAAAAGAAAGGAAAAGAAAAGAGTAATTTAATCATTTTGTTAAGTTAATTAATTTATTAATGATTTTCTCTTTCTTGTCTATTTTTAATAAGATTTAAATATGAATGATTGTAACGTATTTTTTAAAAAAGAATGGAAAGAAATTAGAGTGTCAAAATCTTCACTACCCTAACATAAAAAGACTTGTGACTTTTAAATCCTAAGCAAAAATTCTGCATCAATTTAAATAGAATCTTGAAAAGTACCACAAATTTCTCACATGTGAGAAAAATTTGATCATTATCGAAAAAAATGAAAAAAAAAACAGTTAAAAATGGAATTAAAAAAAAAGAAATATCTGAAAGAAATACTAACTTTAACTTTAAACTGAACTACTTATCTTCTACATTTTTAATATTTAAAGAAGGTATTTTTAATGCAAGCAATACAATTTTTCAAAAAATAACAAGTAAACAAATAAATAAATAAATTTCAATTATTAACGTTGAAATTGTGTAAAAAAGAAAAAGGGCTATTGAAGCATAAATATTAAAAATTTCTCATCATTTGGAAACAACAATTCAAAACTATTATTAATATGTTGATTGAATTATAAGGAATATTAGGCAACGAGAAAACAATTATACCCTCAAAATTATTATTTGCTAACATTCTTTTTGTTAAAGGAAATTTTTCTCGTTTGTATAAAAATACTATATTCTGCTGAATAGAAATTGTTTTGTGAGGAAAGAGGGATATATATAGAAGTGCAATTTCTTGACATGTCAAGGGGTATACGATTTGAAAAAAATATCTCACATGATCCTGGATTCCTCTAAGAATATTTTACCATTCGATTTGAAAATATTAAATGTGATGCAAAAAAAAAAAATTTATTTTTATCTTAGATAATTATCTTTAGGAAAATCTAAATGATATAAAATTTTATGTAACTCATCTTTGTTTGTGGTTGCTGTAGCAATAGCTAGATTAGAGTTACAGTTAAAGTTGTTATTTTTGTGGGATGGGGGAGCGACAAAGAGTCAGCTAGATGCTCGGCTTTGGTAGTCAAATGGTTAGGATCGCCACCCATACGGTATAGTCATTAATAAAGCTGACTATGGTACCGTAGGGCCTGGGTTCGAATCCTGGAGAAGGCATGGATGTTCGTGTTGTAATTCTTCTTTCCTTTGTGATATGTGCTTTTAATGCTTACTTCTATGTAAGCCCTCATGTGATACTTTGTGGTGCACGGGGTTATAAATGTTCTGAATAAAAATGGTTAGGATCATGAGGTTTGAGGTCAATTGCTTTCAAATTGAGCCAAAAGTTATCGTTCTGATTTCACTAATAACTGATGATTGTATGGGGAGTGCTTCATGTTAAAGTAGCTTCAGATCCTCATATAAAACGTAGGGATGTTAGAGGAGTGAGATCTTATCATGCCTCTCTTGACTATAAATGAAAATATTGCAGTCCGTCGCCGAAAGCCCTTGCATTCTCCTATTTCGACGTAAATAATAATAAATATCATTCAATGGGATGCATTTTTCACCTTTATTTTATTTTACGTTCACATTTTGAAGCAATGCGATGGCTATTGGTGACGGTTCTTAAAAATTTGAACCTCGGTCAAATGACGAAAACGACGTTTGAGTTACCATCACCTTTCCAAATTTCAACACCAAGCCAAAACTTTCAGTTTCGACAGATTTATCGAAAATCAGTCCCTCTACATGGCTACAGGTTTCGAACCCACAAAATGACAACACCACCCACGAGCATTATTACTCAGCTACCATGGCAATGTATTTTCTATCCTCAAGGTTTCACTAAAAGTAATATTTTTCTTAAAAAATATAGTAATTCAAGCAAACGTAGAAATATTAGAGAAATTATTAGGAAATTTTTTAAAAAAATGTCAAAATATAACAATTTTAATTTCTCAGTCAAAATATTAAGAAAACAAGAAGCTACTTTAGAAGTTTAGCAATAGAAATAACCATTGAGTTCTATAAGAACAAAAAAATTGCGGATGCGTTCAAAAAAATTAAAGTTATTATTTGTTTAAACTGTAATACATACTGTAATCAATAAAAGTGATTCTCGCGTGGAGACACTATATATAATCATGATTGGGCTAGTATTTCTATTCTTTATCCGGGTGCTGTTTCGTTATATTATTATACAATTATACGATTATACGATTACATCAATTATCATGTAAATGATAGCAAAAACAGTTTCTTTTTTAAGTTTCGTTTTTCTTTTCTTAAAACTTAATTATAATACAGATTTTAATTCAAAATAACTCTGTGTCTGCTTATATATTTAAAATAGATTCAATTTAAATTTCGAATAAATAAAAAATATACATAAAAAATTAAAAAGACAGGAAAAAAATCTTACAAATTTCTTACAATTGCAAAACGCTATCATATTCCCGAATATTTTACATTTTTTTCCCTGATTTGTAATATGAAGAATACTCAATAAGTTCATGAAATAAATTTCTACTTGATAATTATGATTTTTCAACAGTTGTTTCATTTGAACAAACACTAATTAATTATATAAGAATGAATAAGTAAATATGTTTGACGGTTAAAGCAAATTGATATATTTTCTATTGACCAGATAAATTATACTTTTCAGAATTATTCATGATTAATTAGTAAAATCGTAACATATTTTAGCGATTTCCCGGTTATCTGGTATTTCATTGAAGTTAAGGAGTGATTAGTCCACGAATTGTGTATTGAGGTAATTTTGACCTCTCGAACACGGACGAGCAATTCAAACGTGAGGTCACGAATAGAAGCGTTAGTCTTCTCTTGTTATTAGAGAAAGCGATGTATAATAAATTTTCTCTAGCTGAAGTATCCAACCTTTCGCTATTTCTGTTTGAATTAGCTCTTACGGAATAATTTCTAAATACGAATTATGCATGTGCGTTAGTCTATTGTTTAATTTATGCAAAGTTTAAATGTGTGATGAATAATGACACAAATTAATTTATCATATTTCAAAGAAAATTTATTGAATACATACAAAAAAAATTTACATTGTAAATATATTTAAAAACTTCAAATCTAACTTTCAACTGATTGTTTTATTAATATCACAATAAGCACACAGGCTCTATTTAAATTTTAAAGTAAGCTATTTTAATATGTAAAACCAAAGATTTCATTTTTACATGAAATAAATTTTAAAATTTGGTGAAATAATTATAACTTTTTATTAGTGGATAATTTTATTTGATGAACAAGAACATGTATATGCTGCTTTTTGTGATATTTTGACTTTCAGATAAATAATGATTATTGAATTTTCTTCAAATTTACACCAGAAATTAGGTTTATCGATAAAGCTTTTAATAAAATTATTTAAGAAAAAACTTTTTCCCGGTAAAATTTAGATATAAATGACTATTACATACATACCTTCAGATACGATTTGAAATATCGGAAATGACAGAATAAAAAAAAAAAACCCTTCTGAGAATAAATAGAATTTACGAAAATAGACTGCGCAAAGAAATTTTCTTAGTAAAATCAGAGCATTGTTTTTAATCTTAAATCATAACACAGATAATGCGTTCCACACATGAATTCAAACTACAAATAGCATAAATATACTCCTTTTAAGGAATAAACACTCCTTTTACTTTGAGCTTGATTTTAATTCTCCGTCACGTCTGAATAAAAGCATATATATCACTTTTTTATGTATATTTTTGATATATATATATCTAGAGCAAATAGATTTTTTGGTAATTCTTATACCATTTCTTAACACTAGACGCACCATTAGGGTCGCTTTGACCCTTTTTTGACATTCTTTTATAAGCTTCACTTGTATGTAACGGATGTATTTAAGATTAACTTATCAATGAATAAATTATAGTTTTAAAAAAAATTGCATGCTTTTATTGTTTTGAACTAAAAAATAAAAAATAAATTATAATTTTAAAAAACTAAAAAACACGATTTTATGTTTTATCGAACTAAAAACGTGTTTCTTAGTTTTTAACACCCTTTTATAAGCTTCACTTGTATGTAACGAAATCTTTGAACTCAATTTTTACCCACTTTATAAGGTCATATTAATTCGAAATTTTGCTCACTTGTCTAGGACCGGTGACAATACAATGATTTGATTATTTTGTTTCATAGTTCTGATAAGGATTATCAGGATTGACAATTTTCCATTTTGAGATGCTATCCCGCATCTGGTGACTAATTTCAGATCCCATTTCCAGATTTGGCGACAAAAAGATTAAGTTACATTTTAGTTCTATTAATTATAAAAGGGCGTTTTTTAAATTTTTTTAAACTATAATTTATTAATTATGCTGAGGAACGTACTGGCAATGGGATTTTTCTTGTTATTCGCAAATCAGGACGTTGACGTAAACATGAACGTAAGCAAGGATGAGGAAGTCATGAAACAAATTTTTTTGCTAACGATAAGTACACGTCCTCCTCATATCCAATTGCAAATGGATCAACACTTTTTGCTTTTCATAACATAGCGATAAATCCTGCTTTGGCATAGAGTTTGACAGTGAATGAAGCAAAACACTGTAAGACAAGCACCGTTGCTGAAGCACAACATCATTTTGGTAATGACAACTGGTTTGTTACTTTTTTCGCCCTATTACAATCCTGTAAAGCATTGGGTCATTCAAAACTATATGTATATGGTTTGTGGTATAAAAATTGGGACATTCTGTATTCAAAGAGAAAATGACACGCAATCTTTTCTGTAAAAGTATACGATATATCGTATTTGGTCAGTGAAGTAGTTTAGCAGAGCACCTGACTATATATATACAAATAAATTTACTGTAGCTTCTGAAACCTGGTACAATCTGATTGAAAATTTGTTATTTTGGGCTGTAATTCTGAACTAGAAGTGACCATTGATGAACAATAATTGTTCATCAATGGTCACTTATATTTCTAGTAAACGTAAATCAAGATGTAGATTCATCGATTACATAGCAAATAAACACTAAGAAGCATCAAAATCATGTTTTGGCTGGCAACTGTGTGTGTGATGTAAAATCTAAACATTTACAAAATAATTTTTTTTATTTAGGCAAGGGTAAAAATTAGCTCGTTGACTTACGACTTGGGTTATTTAATTGTTCATTCTTTTTACAACGTTCTTGATATTTCTGCACTGAATTCTTGTAAACATTTCAAGCACAATCTTCAGGCACTTCAATTTCAAGTTGCGGATTCATTCTTGCTATCGTACAAGAACTATGAATTGTTGCTTTGCGCAACAGATGCTCCCCTCCCCCAAATCAATCGAGGAAGAGCTCTAAAATGAAACCAATGTAACTTCCAATGCTGCAAGGGACAAAATAAAACTTCTACAAGCTGTGAGATTCTAGAAATCCATTTGTGGTAAATACGTTGTTGTTATTGTCAAGCGTGCATATATTATTCTGTTTGCGCTAATGTCTAACTGGGGAGTATATTGTGTGTATTTTTAATCATTTGTATCACTTGTATTTTTAATTTTTTTCTTATCACCTGTACTTCTTCTAAAAATGTTGTGTAATAAAATATATTGCATTGCATATTTTTTTATTTAAAAAAATAAAACTTGAAAGCATGCAGAAAAATTAATTATAAAAACTAAATAAATAAATAATAAAAATAAAAAAAATAAAAAAAACTTTTGTATATTGTAATTTTAATACAATTTGTAAGTAAAAAAAAATATATTATTTTGATTGGGTTTGAATTTCTCATACGGGTCAAATTGGCCCAAATGGTGGTTTTAAGTAAGTCCAAATCCAGCTGTTTCAGTGTTAATTTGCCTTTATTTATTACACTATATATACCGCTTTTATATCCATCCATCCATCTATCTATCTATCCGTATATAATAAAAGGGTTTATACGAGTATATGTGTGTGCTTTATAAAAGAAAACAGAAAAATTAGATGGGTAAAATTTGGTACAATTAAACTATATGTGATGATAGCGGGTGGATAGACTTATTTTTTAAAAAAAATCGATTTATATCTTAAAATTTGATTTTTAAGCGATTTTCGTTTCTCGGAGATATTTTTCTCATAATCTCCCCTAGTTTTGAATGCAGCAGATTATTCTTCATGAATTTTCTTACGGTGCATTGAATACTTAATTAACATTATATTTATTTTCTCATTTGTTCTCTGCATCAGAATTAAATTATTCTTCCATCAGTCAATTTTTTTTCTGTAACGTCGCCTGTGGGTTTCAGCTCTGCCTTTGCGCTGTTACAGTTACAGTTATTATTTTTGTGGGATCTGGAGTGACAAAGGCTATTATCCCATTTGCGCTGTTTTTGTTGTTTATAAAGAGAGAGAGAGAGAGATGAATCTAAAATCTTTTTTCAACTCTTTCAGTAATCTTAAACTTTGACTCATCTGCACATTTCATAATTTTTAAACTGAACTTAATACGATATTTCTTTTTCAATTTTTGCCTTCGCGCCGTTGAAAATTTTCTATTAAAAACAAGGCTATTTTATCTGTTTTAAATTGATGACTTCAATTAATATTAATTTTCCAATTTTTTAAAAAGTTTATTCCAAAGCTTAAATAGCTTGAAAAATCTGTTTCAGATAGCTTTTAATTTCGATTAATGTTATTCTTGTAATTAACTTTTAAGTGTGAATTTTTCTTATAAGGTTTCTTATGATCATCTTAGTTATTGCTATGGGCATCAGCAAAGCCCAGGGACAATCTTTTCAAACTGGTAGAGTGTCATGGTAACCATATGGTCTTGGCTGAAAATTCGTAACAGATGTTGTCGAGTCGTGGTACCACTGAAAACTCACCGTATAGTGAGAGGAGTTAATGCATACTAAATTTATCAAGGTCCAAAGTCCTCACATTGGTATAGTGTGGAGGTTTGGAGAAAAATGTGTCACAGCTCAGGTGTTAGACCTCGTCACTTGACCAAAGGTGAAAACTATTAGGTTCATTGACAACAACCCTCGAGCAGTTTCAAAGTACCTGGTTAATAAAAATTCAAATAAAATGAAAACAAACTGAGAGGGGGGGGGTCGTATATTAAATCATTGTTCCTTCTATGGACTATTTTGTATTTGATAGTTCAAAAGTCGCTCGCGTTGAAAAATTGTACACACACACACATCTTTTCTTCCCATAGAAAATCATTTAACATTATTTATCATGAATTTATTCATTGAATGTCAGATGATGACATGTGTACCTTAAGGCAATTTTCTCAAAATTCTTTATATTTAAAAAAAATCACATCGAAGTGTTTTTTCATCACGTGGTTTTATTCTATGAGCAATTACTTGAAGATTGTTTACATTATCACTATATTTAGTATCGTTATATTAATTCATATTTACACCTTTCAGCAAAATTAAAAATATTTTTTCGAATGAATATGCATAAAAAGTATTCTTTTAGCAGATAAGTTTGAGTTTTGGCAAGACGGTTTGTGGTGTGTGTGTGTGTGTTTTTTTTTTTACATTTTTATTGATAGTAATTTAATCAAAAGTCTATATATTTTATTTGTTTTGGATAGCTTTCTGACTTCAAAAAAAGTATAATGTTATAATTTAATTTGAGACTGATTAATATGTATTATGACTAGTTTGAGACAGGCAGCGTTGGATTTAAGTATTTAATTTCCTAAGCTAATTTATTTGCTTTGGACTGATCAATCCTGAGTGAACAGCGCAGAAAATATATACATTTTTTTTTCCAAATGAAAAGACATTTAACATCGTTCATCAAGCTATCACGATAACTGTCCACATTTAATTTGCTTTCTAACTTTTCTGTTATAGTTTATCTTCATGTTGCTATTTATTAATTTCTGTTTATTTTTTAGTCTGTTAAATATGTTTTAGTTTAAACTGTAAATTTCTGCTAAATTATCTTTCTTAGTTGGGAAGACAAATTGTACAAATCACTGAAAAAGGATTTAAAAGATTTAAATATGTGAACCCTTCTTAAAAATTATCTTAAGTTTTTAGATATGTTGTCTGCACCCGGAGTTGGCATTCATTAAAAATGTTGTGTTTACTTTATCTTTAAAGCTTTAGGGTTGAAGAACTTTATTTTTAAATACTTATCTGTGTGAAGAACAGGTATTCAACCAGTACAATATAGTTACAATACAATAAAAACAAATATTCGAGAGTAAAAATTTGGTGTTTATAGATTTCAATATTTTTTTTTCAATTTTCAAATTTATTCACTTTTAACACTGGAAATGTACCTCTGAAATCTTATGGCAACATTTTCTTAGCACAAATTTTCATTTAATTTTAATAATAAGTTTCTTCTGAAATTTAAGATATTTTCAATCACAAAAAAAAAGGGTAGAGGGTAGTACGTATTTTAGGGAATTTGGGATAAATATAACATGATATTTTTGGTCGTTTTCATAAATTTGTAAGGCAAATGATATATATATATATATATATATATATATATATATATGACAAGTAAGTCATATAAACATTAATAACTAAGGCAATAACAGTTTAAAACAAGATTTATTGTAAACACGTAATACATTTACCATATCTAAATTAATTTCTGTTTTGATGATATTAGACTTTCCTTCTCTTATCACATTTTTTTAATACAAAGTAAAAAGTTAAATTAATATATGTCAATATAAATTTTAAAAAAAAGCAAACTTTAAGCAAAAACAACTATTTATACCGTCATGTTTGATAAACATAAGTCACACTCACGCATTTAAGAATTTAAAGACATCGAAAACGTCATAAAGTTTTATAATAAAAAATGCTTAAAATAGATAAGACTATGGATTCGTCGAAATAAATTTCAAAGAAACGTCTATTTTCGTAATTTTTGCCTTAACGTCTTCTTTTTTTCCTTTTACTTGATATTTTTTGTCTTCCAATAACGTAAATGGTATCGTCGTTGCTGCATGATATCTTCCATATGAGGATGTTTATAAACATTATTAGATGAACGTGTCTCAGTTTTTATGAACTAATTGAGCTATATTTTCAGTCTACTCCTGTAATCGTGGATTAATCATTGAGAAGATCGCAACTTCATCATAAATTTTTGTAAATCTGTTACCCAAGAACACGCTAGATGGCGATGATTCTCAACGACGTCTTACACAAGAGACATTGACATATAAGCAGCAAAAACACGAGCAAAGTTAATGACGGAGAAAAACGTTCGTATTTTCAATCTAAAGATCTCAGCAAATCTACTAGTATCAAAGAAGTTTTCAGAAAGTTCTTTACTTTCATGATTTACTAATCTTAGCCCGCAAATTGGTTGGATCTGGTGGTTGATGAGATACTGCGTTAGCTCGGTGTAAACTTGACGACATGGCTTTTTTAAGAGTTAAATTAGCAGCGAAAATTGTGTTCCTATTAAGTAGGTAATTGGAAGAATTAAGTATCACGCGACGTTCTGAAGGGATCAGGACTAAAATTAATTAAGGGAAATCCTTCTCAAGTAAATAGAAAATAATCGTTTTTCTCTTTCTCACACGCACAGTGGGTTATTACTTTATTGAACAAATTTTAAGAGGTGGTAAGGCTTACTAAAACATATATTTTTTGCATAGAAATATATGGTGGGAAGTGACACATTGAAGTACGAACACAAAAATAAGAGTTATTAAAAAAAGCATTGTTTATTTACAACATTATCAAAAGTGGTTCTTCACTACAATCTTAATAATACTCAAAATTTTATCACTAACAATGGCATATGCTTGATAGCGCCGAAGGAGTTATTAGCAAACAGTTTCAAAGATGCTAATAATTTCGGACACGTTTGTAGCCTGAGCGAGCAACAAGGTCATTAACTAACTGGAGTTTCGTAAGTGACGGCCTTTATATGACTGTACAAGTAGTAATCGAAGCTTTATAAATATGGCAATTGAACTGGTCCTTGTCACCCAATCCACAACCCCGTAAAACTGACATTTTAGGTAATTGCGAATAACCACTTTGCAATGGGCTTGCACATCATCTTGTTGAAATCACAACTGATTACGAACAACACACAGCCGTAACATTTTACAGTAATTCTGGTAAAACATCTTAAAAGTACGATGGTGTAAGTCACTAAGTCGGCTCAGTAGGAGATAGAGATCTATGAGGAAACTGTTCACAGAACTCTTTCCTTCATAGAGAAGCGTTTTTGGAATGAATGTGGATGTTTCTGCGCTACGTATTCACAAATCTTATTTCCAATTTGAATCTTACAGTGTAAAAGTTAACTCATCTGTAATAGCAGATAACCTAACAGCAATACCCATTTCTGCAAGAATTCCATGTTTTGACCCATTACACGACTTGCAATAACTCTTATACGAGTGTAGGGTATTGTAATTGTATACGAGTGTAGTGTACTTGTAATATCTGCAATATTCAAGATAGTCTCGTCCATGCTTGGATGTCGCGCAGATCTTGTTTTAGTCTATCTGTCAGAGCTGACGATGAAAGAGCCATTTTCAAAAAAGTTGCCTATAAAACCACTTAAACAGTATCTGAATTCGGCATATGGCTACTCTCAAAAATGTTCCTATGCGGTCTACCGTTTCCACTAGCTGCACCGAACATTAAATGCATGTGTGCCTTTTCATTATTAGTATAATTTCCAATCATGGCGAAAAACCCAGTTGAAAATAGTGTCTTCTATCAGATCATGAATGGTCATTCCAATTAGTGCCTTCTATTCACAGAATGGCTACCTAGCTACCTAATTTGAAATACTGTTGATTGCCACAATTTTGAGTATTTATTGTAAATATTGGCACATATAAATAAGTACATCTTGTTATATAAAGTTGTGGGAGTGGACTGTTTTCCCATCCAGGGAGAGCAGTATTATCTGCTTCAATTTTGTGTTTAACAAGAAAAATATGCTGTCGAGACACGAGAAGCTGTATCTATTTTTATTCAATTCCTATATATATATATATATATATATACTATTAGTTCACTCTCTCTATATTTATCTTGTTCAAGTTTTCAATCGTTAATAAAATGCATTTTAAAGCATTCAATTGAGCTAAAATTTTATATACACACTTATTTTGGACGACAATATAGTAATTTAACTTTAATTAATAAAAATTAATTGATTAAAACTAATTATTCAAATAGTTACAAATACAGCCGCGTTGGCATCATTTTTGGCGACTTAGCGACCATTTTGGAGTGTCAAAATTTGAAAAGGTATTTTTCTCACATTTTTTTAAAGCGCTCATTTGAGCTGAAATTTTCAAAACACTATTGCTTTGGGTAACAATACGATAATTTGATTATAATTAATTAAAACTATTGACTGAAATTAATTATTTAAAGAATTACAGATACAGTCACGTTGGCTTCATTTTTAGCGACTTGGGTCAAAACTTTAAAAGATTTTTTTCTCTTACGTTTCAAAGCTGAACAGTTGAACTGAAATTTTATATACACGATTGTTTTGGATGACAATGCGATACTTTAATGGTAATTTATTAAAATTAATTGCCACTTAATGTTGTGAATCTGTCATAAGTATATATGTATTTATATTAATTGTAACTATTTAATAAAAAGTAACTAAAATAAATTTTTTTGTTGATCTAAGTAAGAATTGACTTAATTTTTTTTTATATTACTTGTTTTTTATTTAAAACTACGAGTCTACTGATTACTATTAGTGCGAGAAGGCGTTATACGAATATTTTTTTTCTGTTTATGTTAAAAGAAACTATTTTTTTTATTAGAACTGTGGGAATCTTTCTGATCTTAGAATACTCCCTCCCCCACACACATATAGATAGATATGTAATAACTGAAATTGATAGCTACTCAAAATTCGAATCCTTTATTTAAAACACATAATTCATAAATCCGAATACCTTATTCTGCAACGCGTTTCATACATTTTATCTTTTTCTGAAGCATTAAAAACATTATATTGGTATATTTATTACTGATTCTTCAGATCTTGAATTTTTTTGATAGATTTATTGGTGGTTCCAAGAAATACAAGATCATTAATTGTTTTCACAAGTCTTACTAACCGGCTTTCAATATTCCCTAAGCAATTATGTTATTTCTATAAATAGCTAATTACTCCCTTTGCCTAAACATGTGAATGTATTTATATTCCTGTTCTTCGTTATGTGTAAAAACCTGATATATTTGAATAATTCCCCCTCTTACATTCTCGCTCTTGTACGAGGAGCACACAAACTCAAATAACTCTCCTGACGCACAACATAAATAAATGATGTGATCAAGACAAAGCCTCTTTATTTTTTCGCCCACGACCATTTTATCATACTCAACCAAAATATAAATTTCATATACAGTGAAAATCGTTTAACATAATACTGAGGGGAATGAAATATTGACAGAGAGAAATGCATCAAACATATCCGTAATTTGCTCTCTTTTTTATTTACTGTTGATTATATAGAGTTAGCAATACCAAAATCTTTACAGATTTCCATTTTCGTCTTCTGTTTTTGATCAACAGTCTTAAGAAGCAACATCTTCATTTTAAGCGAAGTAGAAGTTTGATTTCCACCTGAGTTGAGTGTCATTGTGCTCGTAAAAAAATTCTTCCAAAACAGAAAAAACGTTAACCAAATAGGAATTTTTTTCACGGTGCGATGAACTCTTCGCCGAATTCCAAAGCTAACTGACGTAAGATGAGTTGTTTTTGTGTTGTTTGAAGTAATTATTTGGGAAAGTAGTATAGATAAATAAAATTGGCTCGTCTCACAGGCTATTCCGAATGAATGAAAAAGCAAAGTTAGGCTCCTTTCTACGAAACATGGAAAACCCCCTTTCTTTCATTTCATAGCCCTCTTAAATTTCGCCGGTGTGGCTGGGTTTTCCGTATTTTGTTCATTCCCAAAAGGGAAATTTCGTGTTAAGCGATTTTCGTTTCGCTAAAGAGAAAAAATGCATGCAAATACATAGTAGTTTGTCGGAACCATTGTATTACTTCAGGCTAACCGATATTTAATCTAAGCGTTTTCGCAGTAAACGTATTTCACTGTTTGAATATATAATATATATTTCATATATATATAATATCCGGATCCACACACACCAAGTCACCTTGTGAGAGTGGACGCGCTAGGTGCAGAGCCAGTGAATTTCCCCCTCATGCTCTAGCGAAGAGCCTCACCCACAAGCTTTTCACGAACTGAACCTTGACCCCCATGTGAGGTAAAACATTCGGACTTTAGTCGGCTCGAGCAGGATTCGTGTATTCAGTACTTGTAGGCACTTATTCTTTTTATTTTGTTAATTCTTACCTCCAGTGTGAGTCTCTTCACTGTTTCGTATGTGTATGTATTTAAGGAATTAAAACTACATTTGTTATGAAGTTATTTTATTTGACCTGGAAATCTCTATTACAAGTTGATAACATTGTGGTGTGCAAAACTGATGTGTCAAAAAAAAAAGAATTTTATAAAAATTTAAATCTTAAAAAGTTTTAAATATCTAAAATTATAGCATATTCAAATGCGAGTGTTTTTCTCACATTTATCTAAGACACTAAAATGTATTTTATGCATGTTGTTCACGCAAAAGTATCAAACGTTTTAACAAATAATTTTATAACTTTTTTTAATGTTCACCACGGCTAAAGAAAAAGTAAAGATAAAGGACTGAATATTCATACTTTTGATATTTAAAAAAATATTTTTCACCTATCAAGTTAATTTTACTCTCATTCAGTCTTTTATATGTAAAATAAATTAGTCTTAAAGCCTTAAAGAATGGTCCCTATAGATTAAGTCATTTATCAAGGAATGCCAGATTATATACATGCAATTGCTCTGAAATTATTTTATTCGAAAAAATATTAATTCTTTTGAAATCAAGTTATTTAGAAAGAATATGTTTTTTCCACATCAAGAAAGTCTCTTGGATTATGAACAAATGCAATAGAATCTCATAATAGAGCAATAGAATGCAATAATAGAATTGCATAATAGAATGCAATATAATTATAGTGAATGAAAAATGAAATTATAGAAAGTTCGGCATTCTTCACTCAATTATTATTCGAACAAATTACTAAAATTGTGGCTCACAGTTGAAAAAATCACTCTTTAATGTCTTTCCATTGAAAGGAAGAGCAATTTAGTATACTATTAAGACTCCTCTATCCATACAAAAGTTAACAAATCTCTTTTCTGGCAGCAATCTATTTCTCTCTGATGAAATAAAAGATGGCTAACAATATGTCGACTTCGATATTCAATAACAGATCTGAACGTGACTTCTGACGAGAAAATGATCTTCGAGAAATAGGGTAAAAAAGAGGAGGGGAGGGACAAGCAGAAATGTATGATCTGTTATCGTTAACAGTACGCTGGATAAGAGTCTGAAGGAGAAAGTCAATCATTGGATAAATTTAAGTGACAAATGTGATGGAAAGGAACCAATAATCGTTAAATAAAAGCATTAAAAGTTCAAGGTCTATTAAAATCTGTATACTATTAGTTAATCCAACATTTATTAATGTAACAGGTAATGATTTGCATTCTATACGATTTCAATGGAAAATCATTGTGTTCAAAATGAAATTTAATCTGCTGATAACAATATTGGTAAAAGCTTAGATACGTTTAATTAAAATATTTCAGTCAGAGCATGAAAAACGTTCATGGTGCAACGTGAAGAAAAATGTTATAGTTTTCTAACAAAATTAATGTATTTTAGCCAGCCATTAAAATTTCTGTTGAAATAAAACAATACAGTAATAACTAAACGTAAAGAATTAAGCTTATATGTCATTCACGTATCGGCACCGGGTTTGAGAGTTTCCTCCTAATTAAATAACGTATAAGATAATTATCTGGAAAGATTGTACCTAATTCCATTAACGTCACATTTTCGAGACTCAGTAGGTAATTTGAGATAAGCCTATTAACTATTAATATTGTTTATGTAGAATAATAATCCCCATAGTACACTATATTCTTCGAATTTCCACACGCCATAATGAAATGACTTCTAGATTAGACAGGATTTAACTGTAACATAAGCACATTATTTCATACAGTCTTTGACAGAATTAAGTCGATTTTTTTTCCCACGCACATATGTTTATTTTTTGTATCTCGTTTCTTGCCTGGTTTCAAAGGTGAAGAAACTCAAATTTTCGAAACATTACAATAATAAAAATGCATATTTTTACGTAAGAACTCGGACATATACTGTATTTTTAATTATTACTTTTGATATTGTATTTGTAATAAAATTGATAAAATTCTAAAATTCTTCTTAGATTCTAACACTAGCTTAAAAGAACTTATGTGACTTGCCTCTTCTTCCCTTTTACAATAAAAGCAACATTCAAAATAGCCATACAGTAAAAAAAATAATAAAATTTCTTGCGTATGGCTAACAAAAAATATTTTTAAAAAAACAAGAAAAATTCCTTTTTTGAACAAGGTTTTCTTGAGATCAGCGTAGGCAGAGATCCTCTTAAAGTTTAATAAAAAGTTCCAAAAATTCTCGGCTTATACAAGGAAATATGCCGTATTATTATATATCGTAGAAATATCCTTACCATTCTCGGAAGAAGCACCCGAGATCCTGCCGCAATATTCTGGGAACTTGTAATATCAGAAAAGATGTATTTTATAAGGTAGAAATTCCTAAATATTTATCTATGTATTCGTTCAAAACACGAGGTAAGAGTAAGTTATGGTGAAAAAGATATCACGTGAAACTTTTTATAAGGAAACATATATATATATATATATATATATAACGCATTCTAAGTAGAAACCGCGTTGCGGATCTGCAACTGGAATTCGAATCATAAATGGAGTTTTATTGAAAATTTTGAAATTCCCCAAAATTCCCATATATATATATAAAGATAAAGCTAAAATTCAATATCCAATTTCGGGAGGCTGCTGTTTCGATTTGGGTCTGATATAAAAAGAATGAAGTTGAACAAAAAGATTCAGCCTTATAAAGAAATATTTCTCCTTTTTTTCCAGAAGTGTATTAATATCGTAAATTTGTAAAGCAAAATAAAACAAATATTAGTGAACCAAGAAAACGTGATAGTTAAAATTGATATAACTTTAAAAAACAGCATGTTCACTTTCCACATTTATAATCAACATTTTATTTTTATACAGTTTAATAATAATTTTGTTCCGCACGCAAAAAAAATATTTTTAAGGAAATGACAGTTATCGACCGGGACAGTGTTTTACGACTTAAATTGATATCTACTCCTAATTCAAATCTCCTTTATTTATAACATCTAATTCATAAATTCTACGACTCTATTTCGAAACGTGACTTAATATTTATCTTTTAAATAACAAACTATTTCCTTCGCCTAAAAACGTGACTGTATTTTTTATAATGCGTTTTTCTTTGTTCTTCCCTGTACATAAAAACTTGATATTTGAATAATTCCCTCTCTTGTATTTTGGCACTTGTATGAGGAGCATGTCCAAAAAAATGATGTGATCAAGCCTCTATATCAAGCTTCTGTTCATCAAGCCTCTTTATTTTCCCGGCCACGTTTATTTCATATATACGAGAGGCGATAAAAAAAGGTTACAAGTCAAATAAAGAAATATTTATTAACAATAGGCAGAAAATACAAAAGGTAATTAAGAGGCATACGTGCCTATCACATTTCGACATAATCACCAAGTCTATTTAGGCATTGATCAGAACTCAGAACCAACTTGTTCAACCCGTCTTTTTAGAAATCAGGTCCGTGTCCATTGAGCCAGGTCTCGTCGGATGTTTTCACAGCACTGTCTTGGAATATCACAGCACAGTAGAAACGATATGCTGCTACCATAGCTCAATCCCAGCTCTGACGAGATTTCACGCAGTTACTCGTCGATCATTTTGAATCAGTTCTCCAATTCGTCCCGTATTGATTTCTGTCGTTGAAGAACTTTGCCGGCGGCTCTCTGCCATATTGAGGTTTTCTACATCATATCTTCCCGATTGAAAAGAGGGACACCATTTCGCAACATGTTGTCTGCTCATTCTTTGCCCACACATTCTTTGCCCATAAAAATCGAACCACGGCTCGCACTTCCAAACGAGACTAATTTCATTAAGCATCTTGCCATTTCAATCGTCCTGAACCATCTGGGAACTTTCACTACCGACCCGCAAACCATCATTACAAGTAGCACTATTTGTCTCTACTCTGGTGAAATAAAATTTCTCCACCATATGTAGTTTTCAAATGCTGCGGCTTGTAAACTTTTTTTCTGAGCAACTCTTGTATGAATGGATTAAACAAACGTAGTTGTGCCAAATATATTAACTATTTGTCGATAACTGTTGATACATGACTAAAAGGGTTTAGGTTTAGATTAAAAGTATAATGCTGCAAATATTTTAAATGTTCTGACTTCCTGAGTAGAAGGTAATAACGCCCGTTGCATAAAATTTATAACATACTTCCCTGAAAAAAATCATGCATTTTTTCTAGATATGGCATTTAGTACGTATTTCATATCATTTTCGGATTTTAGCCTTTTAAGGCAAATAATGCAGTGTTTTTAATTATGTGCATCTTCTCAAAAAGAAAAAAAAATATTTGATAACTTTGTAAGCTGGCAAAAAGTTCATGGTAAACTGTGTCTATGGTTGATTCATATCAGTTTAGTAATGAAAAACACTAAAAAAATTATCTTGTATTAAAAGAACAATTTCTCAGAGTTTTTTTTAAACATATCTACGCGTCTTAGTACTCTACAGTAGAGGCAAAAATAGAATTTCTTCAGAAGTTTGCAAATAATACCGTATTTTTCAAATCCAAGCCGCACTTTTTTCCAAAGTTAATGCTATTAAAAATCTGGTGCGATTTAGAATCGAAGGCAAAAAAAAAAAAAAAAAATTCGTTTGGTTGGGAAATTGAGTTTCCATTCCTTTCAAAAAGAAAAAATGAATTACCATCCATTTTGGCACTTGCATCGGTGACTTACCACATTCCGCAGTTTATCCAGTATCCAATCTATTGTGAATTTCAATGTCTCGTTCCTTAAGATTTTTTTCTTGTGTTTACACTTTTTTTAATACATCTAAGATATTGGTGCAATCAAGACGAGTTCACTATGATGTGACTATGAAAAGAAAGGTGATTTTATATCCAGAAGAAAACAGAAACAGAGCGAATGAAACAAATTTACGTCGCTGGCGGTAAGCAAAGTGATATAATTTTTGCTTGTAAATCTTCAAAAAAGTCTGTTACTGGACCAAAAATAAATAATTGGATGGCTCGGAAGACGACATCTTGTGGAAAAATGGTGGCACCAGCACCAGTTTCGAAATCACCTGTGACAGAGGGAACGACGAAACGTGTTTTCATTTTTTGAACATGATATCGACGGTTAGGAAAATTACTGGCTCACGTATGTATTCAAAAGTTTTAATGCTAGTAAAATAAATAAACTATTCCCTTCTTATTATTTCTCATATAAGAAATTTAATTTCTTAAATATGGATATCAATAACCTTTTTACACTATAATTTTGTTTTTTCGCAAAATTGTGTGGAGAATTTGGTTTGCGGCTTAGAATCGATGACAACATTTTTTCACAAAAACATGTTGAGAGTTAGGGGTGTGGCTTATAATCAATGGTGACTTAGATTCCAATAAATACGGTAATACATTATTTATTCGAATCTAAGCCGCATTTTTCTCCAAAGTTAATGCTATTGAAAATCGAGTGCGCCTTAGAATCAAAGACGGAAAAATTCGTTGGATGAAGAAAATTGAACATGATACTGACGTTTAGAGGAATTAAAAGATCATGCATGTATTTAAAAGTTTTTAATACTGGTAAAATAAATTAACTATTCACTTTCTCTAGTTCTTATTTATTTATTTTTTTAATTTCGTAAATATCGGGCATCAATAAACCATTTTGCACTACCTATTATTTTTTTCACAAAATCCTGTTCAGAATTCGAAGGTGGGGCTATGAATTTTCAATTACGGCTTAGATTCGAATTAATATGGTATGTAACACACGAACCACTTATTTTTATGTCGGAATTGTTTTAACTTATCCTAATTCATATTTAAAAACTATTACGATATATATGCATCTATGTATAAGTTATATGACATTTTTATATCAAGATGTATATTATATATAATAGAATACATTTACATGCATGTTTCACGTATTAACAAAATCAAATTATAGAATGTGCAGATTATAATCAAGAGAATTAGGGAATCACAAATAATAAAATACAAAATAATGCAAATTAACATAATAAGATTCAACCAAACTTTCCATGCATGAAAGGATTTCTTCCTAACGTACAGTTAGAGTAATGATAAAGTTTAAATTCTGTAGCTTTAATAAGCTAATTAAATTCCCCGCTTTTGAAAGCGTACCAGGAATTCAAATCTGTGCTTTGGATTACGTTGTGCTAAATTTCATTACCTTCGTGTGAATTACGTGCTTCTACAACCGCTCCTAATTTGATTTTAAGTATTTCCGCGCGATTTCTAATATACTCATTGTTGGTCAAACTAGAATAATTTGAGAGTAGAATAGAACAGGATTAAGCGAAAACTAATAAATTCCATTATTTTATTTTGAATAATTGAATAGAATATTTATTTTTATGTAACTTTTATTTCGAGCGATATTTCATTTTATTTTCTTATATACATATTTTTTTTTAACATTCTGAATAATTTTAAAACGCATGTACGTTTTTAATACTACAGTTTTTGACAATTGATTGATTGATTTTAATAAATTCAATACGATTTTAGGATTAATTTAATGAAAATATTGCACATTTAATTAGAGTTTTAGTAGGATTATATATATATATATATATATAGAACCGTGCAAATTAGTCAGAACACAAAATGCTTGAATTCTGAAGCATAAGAAAAATTAGTCTTATGGCATCTTTGGAGCTTGTGTCATAAACTAGCGAAATGGGAACTTTCTTTTGATGTTTCTAAGGGGATTCGAAAAACAGCAATCTTTCAAAACGAAAATTACTAAAACCCCATTCCTGTAAGATTTGCTTCAAGGGAAAATAAATTTATAATATCTTGACGAAGCTATAACATATGTCTTCTTTACCGTACTTAGAATGTTGCACAGGAACATTCTAAGTGGAAAATTTGGATTGACTTGAAAACTATTTCTATTCATCTGGGAATGCAACGAGGTTTTACAAAATAATCATGAAATGTATAAATGGGACAGTTGCTTAAAAATAAATAAAATCATATACAAAAAGGGGCTTTCTTGGAAGATTATTTAGCTTACGTTAAAAATTAAACTAATCGATTGCTAATATACCCATATTATTCCCACAACTCCACTTCAAACCGGAATTGATAATTTTTTTTTATAAATGTCATCTACTGAAATGGTAAGGCATTTGTGTTTGTTCAAGATTATTCTCATCAACATCAGATGCTAAACTATAAAGTGTGTTTATAAGCTTAGACCAGTGTTTCTCAAACTGTGGGGACCGCTCCCCCTAAGAGGGCGTGATAACCCTACGAGGGGGATGAGAGTATTTTGAAAAGTTGAAAACAAAAGATTATTTTAAAATGTTATACTTTATTGAAAATAAACAAACAAAATACATTTTGACATAATAAAAAATAAAGTATACATTAACACTGATGTAATACACTTTTTATATAGCAGTACTGCGCAAACTAATTTAACAATACTAAGTTAAGAACAAGCTTAATAATTACCAGTGTCCCCCATGGGTTTGCCATATATAAAATTATATGCAAACTCTTAACACTTATCCTAATAATTTATACAGTTTGTAATTAATCCCTTAAATGCCGATTAAAAAGTACGCGATTCGCTCTCTAATGCACCCGTTTAACACTTAGATGAGCGCATGTGGTGTATTGAGGGAGGAGAGGATAGAAAAGGAATAAATAAGTAAATCATTCGAAAACACTGTCAAGGTCATTTTATTGCATTCCAAAACCTTCAGAACAATTTTATGGATAGCAGAGCACCGAAAAGATCGGAAAGACGTATATATACGTCCAAGACAATTAATGCACTGGCTGAGTGAAACGTTTATATAGCCGGTGGCACTTAAGAGTGTAAAGTCATATTGTAGCTTTGGTGTCAAAGTATAGAATTCAATAAATTGTTATTGTATAGAGTGGAGTGCGATGAAAATTATGATTGAATATTGGGTCGCAAATATTTTAAGTTTGAGAAGCACTGGCTTAGACACTCGGAAACTTATGAAAAAGAACAAGTTTAAAACTGTTCTTACGAAAAAGTGTGTCCTTCCTCTAAGTACGTTTGGAACATTTTCCAGGAAAGAACAAAGCTTCGAACTACAAGATCATAGCTTAAAGTATGGTTAAACATTTTTGGTATCTAGATTGTCACATATTAAAATTCCATTTTTAATGGAGTTTCTCACTTGGACTTTTTTACATATAATACGGGAATAATGAGTGACGGGCAAAGCAAATGATTCCACCAATGTAGTGGCGTAACGGATAATATTAGGGTCCCCCTGAAAAGTCAGGTTTGGGGTCCCAAGCCGGATCTTACAAAGGGTACATACTTGACGTCAGTTGGGCTTTGGACACCTAGAATCCTGAGCCCTCTTGCGATGCGGGATGCACGTTATGCCACTACACCAATGTATATTTCTTGTGAAGTATCGAACGGAATGTTCAAAGATTGCTGACTATGTTTGGTTCATCAAGAGAGAAGATATCGAGCAACAATATAAAAACAAGAATTTGAACTAATGTAGTTAAATTAATACATTTAAAATGTGTTCTGCTATGTAAATTGTGTGAAAATAAATAAGCACAGGTAAATTTAATGTTTTATTATACTCTCATCTAAACTAATATTGTAATTACCCATAAATATATATATCCTACATTTAACAAAAATAAGAACCAGCTACATATTTCTATTATTATTTTTAAGTATTCAAGAGTGTATTCAATTGAAACACTAGCTTTAAATGAAAGACATAAAAAATATCAATTTTTGTTTATCAATGTAATCGATGCCCGCCCATGAAATAATTATATCGTTTTTAAAAAGTTGTATATATATATATATAGATATATAGAGAGGGAGAGAGAGAGAGAGAGTATAATTATTTCATTACACACACATAATGGAATGTGATGACAATAGAAATAAAACAAATTACTTTATTCTTATTTACGGAAAACCCATCTTTAACCCCGAAACATTTAAAAACCATTGATGAAAACGGTGCATTTATTATAATTAAAAAGCGTTGGACATCTGTAGGGATGATCAGAAAAACATATATTTTGAAATTACACATTTAAAGAGTTTTAATAATACAAATTTAATGAGGCTCAGGCACTCAAAATATTTTTCTTCCAATTCCGAGAAATAAAGTCCGTACCTAGCACAAAGAGGGAAAATAACAAATAATTAGTTTTTATACTTCGAAAACAATTTATTCAACTCTCCAAAACACAATTGTTTTTTACTTTACTTTTAGAATGTTTATTCATTCTGTCTAATATAATGAAATACATTTATATATATATAAATCATAAACATGATTTTTCTACCATTTTTATTTAATAATAAAAAGATATGCAATTGTATTTTAATGATGTTTTTAAATGTGTTTACAAAAATTTCATGGATTCTTTACGTTTTTTTTTAAATGCAGAGCCTGTAAAAGTATGAAATATTGTTATAAAATATATGGTAAAACAAAGTGTGTTCAACGTAAACAAGGTCTTACGATTAAAAGTTATACGAAAGAGAAAGCGAATAATAACTTCCATGACTATACAGTTAATTATAAATTCGAAGAATCGGTACTTATAAAAGCACATTTAAAGACCATTACATATACTCTAAGAGAAGCTTTCTTAAAATTAAAAATAAAGCCGCACTCGTTTCGTCGGAAGGAATTTAAAACTCAAGGGAAATTAATCAAGGCAAAAGCCTCAAACAAAATGGAGGAATTTTGTTATCAAGAAACATTTTCCTTGACATAAATAGGAGAAAATAGCAATATGGGAATAGCATTCGATTGAGTTGTTGCTTCACAATATTGTTTTCTGCAAATAGTTGTTTTGAAATATGCAAATAATTCCAAGACCCTCAATTTGCTAAACTATTTTCAAACCGTAATATTTTTTTTAAGAACTTAATTAGTAGTGCTTATATTTTCTTCTATATTATATACTTAAAAGCTCCAGAAGAAGCACATACAGCCAAAAGGTATTGGAAGCCTTTTCTGTTTTCGATTACAGGAAATTATTCTTGGAAATTTGTTTTTGTTTACTATTCGTTCGAGATACTTTTAAATGTTGTTATTTTGTAAATGTCGCGTAGTACAAATAAATACATTTAATGTTGGCGTTGCTTCATTAAATATTTCGTTCGCTAAAAGTCTTGCGCTGATTATATATTTCTTGTGTTTAAACTATTAAAATCAGACTCGTTTTTCAATATATTGAAAGTATTATTATGATTTTTTTCTTGTGAGACCATTTACCTCGATAAATTTCAACGTGGGCCGGAGAATGGTTGCTCGGAGAATGTCTATAAGCCATGTTCCAGTTCCAGTCAAGTATTCTTTACCATGCCTAGCGTTTTATAAGGATGCAACTTAAGAATTTTATGAAGAATTCTTACCAAACTTATTTGTGATGTTTTAAGTTCAAGTGATGTTTCACAAGTTGATTTAGACGCCGTTTGACAATCGTTTCGACAATCGTTTGATTGTCGAACGTGTTCAACAGTTGCTCCACTCACATTAGACGCCACTTCTAGGAAGATCCTTAACGGTGCCTATTTCTTTAAACATTTCAAACTATCGCTTTATTGATTTTGCACCAGGAGGTTTGCTTCTATAACAGGAATAAGCATTAAGTCGATCCCGATCAACTGGTGGACCACCAGCACATTTTGGGGTGACCGCCTTCACTAAGATCTAAGACGCGCATACACTAAAAAAAAACATCTATGGAACACCGATGCCAGCAAGACTAGAGAATCAGATTTTTATAAACGTTGCGACTGTGTTTACTTAAGCAAATTATTCGATGAAGGTGTAGACGAAACTTGCACCTTCATTGCACGAAACTTGCACGATGACACTTAATACGTTCGGTGCCGCTGTAGGGGGGGGGGACGATACCACAACCGCAAAAAAATGAATTTTCCCCCTCACACCGATTCTAGGGGAGAATAAATGATGATGATCAGTTCTTCCTGCCATAGCACGGGATTGGGTATTAAAACATTTCACACCCCGTGGATCCACGGGATTGGTTTCTCGAGTTGATGTCATGTCCCGCTATGGCGCGGGAACAGGCAGCGAACAAATGTAAGTACATACGTCGGTTTCAGATCTATCGGTTCACGAACGTTCTCTGCTAGCTGCATTGACGGCTCCATGGTCTAGCAATCGCTCATAGTTGTTTAAGCGTTCAACTTGACAATTTTGTGTTTCTGTAGAAAAAATAGTTATCTGTCATATTTTAAAAGAGGGGTACAATTTCGGAAACGTCTTAAGAAAATAAAACTTAAAATTTTATTACCGAATGACCACACCTACGTCCCTAAGTGCACGGCAACACCTTAAAAACATTAAAAGTAGACTGTACCCTTGGAAAGTCCGCCCACCTCTTTGTCTACAACAACGTCGAAATTTACATGAGTGATTTCTTTTCGTGAAATCGAAGCACACATTGGGCTTTCTCTTGAATGGACTCCATTTCGGCAAAAATTATGTTTTTCTTACAAATATTCCCCTGATTCACTCTCACAGGAGTACTTGCGCCATATACTGTAGGAAAAAAAATTGTCTTGTCTGATTGTCTTATCCAATGATATAAAAGTTACAGTATTATATTAGATGGCTACTTTGTAATAAACTTTTATAACCAGGGTAAGACTTTGGTTTCCCTCTATATATTATCTTATGCTGTTTTGTAATTATTCTGCTTTTATTACATTTATTAATAAGTAAATTTGAAACATCTTCTTTTATAATAGAGCTATCTTTAAAAAATGTGCTTTACAATTCAAATATAGGTTGTTAGTTTTTTTTTATCTATGGAATGATACTTCAGCTTATATATACTCGTAAATCATTCAACCATCGTCGAAATTGTGTTGTTTTATTCTAAAGGGACTCGTTAAAGTAGGGGTGGGCAGACTTTCCAGGGTACGGTCTACTTTTATTTTTTTTCAAGGTGTTGCGGTGCGCACAGTATCAGTGGCGCCCACAAGGGAGGAGAGGTCCATGGGTACGAACCTTCCCCTATAGCCCCTGATTTTTTTTCTGGTTGATTATAATCCCGTGTATGTAATAAGTAAAATTTAATTAAGCATTTGTCATTAATATTTTTTTTATTAATTAATGCTAATTATTTATGCAATAATTTATTTTTTGTCTTTTATTCCTACAAAATCATAAAAATATGTTCGGCTGCAAGTTGTGTTATGATACGAGAGTGGTGGATATTCGACACTGGATCCCCCCTCCCTCCTTAAAAAATTCTTGTGCGCATCACTGCCCAGTGTCGTAGGTGGGATGAGCAGGAAAAAAAAAAGAGTGTAGAATATGCATCGTAACTTAATAATAAATAAGGAATATGGATTTACCTGCATAGCGATAATAAAAAAATCAATCTTAAACTTTAAAGACCACGTTTAAAACACACACACACACACACACACACACACACACACACACACACACACACACACACACACCACACACACACACACACACACACACACACACACACACACACACACACACACACACACACACACACACACAAAACGCAAAATACAAATATAATAATAGCCATAAATATAAAAAGATCAAATATAATGCATTTGTTATGAAAAAAATTCAAAATACATTAAAAAAATAAAACATTTTCATCTAAAGTTAGTGCTTATAGTAATAGTCACTAGAAGACTTAATCTGCCTACTGTCAGCCAATCTGGAATATTTCGGTATATATTTACTAACTGCTAATCTTCAGGTGGTCATCCCAAAATATCTTGGTGGTCCACCAGTAGACCACGATCGAATTAATGTCCACCGCTGCTTTAAAGGGATTAAGTAAATGTCCCATGATCATACCTTAGAAATTGACATTTCTGAAATTTACAAGGAAAAATAAGTTTTTTAGATCTCCAATGTGTGTGTGCGTCTTTTTTTTCAACAGTACTCTCTTTTTTGATAACTGGCATAGAACTTTGCTTCATAACTTGATTCAAGAACATTTATGAATTACATATTCATTCATTATTATTATTCCGATTGTTATAGATACTGTATATCAGTGATCTTCAAATATTGTTGACTCGCGGAACTCTCAGAACTATAAAGTGCTTTCATCCTTAGAAGAACATACATTAAAATAATTTTTAAAGTACATCAACATGTTATGAGTATTTAATTAGCATCAAATTTAAATACCCATATTTCAGTATTTTTAAAAAAATGTATTTCAGTGTTTATTATTGTGTCAATATTAATACAGTTTTGAAACTAAAATTTGATATTCTATGTTTAATGAAGATTACAAATAGGCATTTTAAGACATTTTTAAGTTCAAAATATTTCTAAAAAGATTTTTTTTATTAAAACCTAGAAAGAGCGTATCGATAAAGCTTTAAATCAAGATCTCCAAATACAGGTATTCTAGATAAGAATCGATAAGATAGATACTTAAAAGGCTATCGAAATGAAAAAAAATCGATAACTGAAAGTACTAACTTTGAAAAAGTCTTTGTGGAAAAAAAGTTAAATACAATAATAAAAAACGTAAAAATAAAAAAAGGCGAACTGAAGAAGAAACACTAATTGACGGAAAGTAAAGGCACAGATAAGTTAGAAAGAAGAAGCAAAGATTCTTTTTTCAAATGGGTCTATTGATTGGTAAATGCCATTGCAGATTGCGGACTGGTAATGAACATTCTCCAGGAGCTGGCATCACTTTTGGTATGGCACCACATAAGTGGATGACATTTGCCACAATGAAATTTTAATGCCTAGTTTTCTCCTCAGAGGGAGGAACATGAGCTCTGACGTTGCGAAATTGTACTAGGAATTTAATTTTGCCGAGATCATTCAAACCAAGCAGACAGTCTAGCCGCGTAATCATACGATAGGCATGCCGCATAATCATACGACAAAGAAGCTGTTGATTTTTTGCATCATGAAAATCTATCAACTTGGGATGGAGTCAAACTGGTATACTTGGGTGTCTAAGACCAGCAACTGACCAACTACTCCACCCAACCGGCAAGAAGTAAAGATAAAACAGAGTGTTTGAAATAGGGAAATTTGAACGAAATAAGAGTTAACACACAATGAAATGCTAGAAAAAAGAAACTGCGATGAACTAAATTTGATTAATTGATTTTAATTTACCTCCCGATCCGAAGCAACGCATAGATCATTGGCAATTTCCCTCGTAATTTTGTACTAAGATCGAATGTCCTTTCTGCTCCCATTCCCCTCTTCAAAACTTAACCCCAATTTGATATTCTATGTTTAATATAGAGATTTGGTGTGTGTGTCGAACCAATAATCCCATATAGCCCAGGGATGGCGACACAATACCTTAGGTACTCCACCGATCTAAACGGTTTTTATTTTAGTTCAAAATAACAAAATTCAATATGAAGTATTACGATACAATGCGAGTAATTGGTTGCGGTGCGGTGAGGAGTACACTCGTTAGTTACGTTGTGGACTACAATTGTTAATGATGCGAAGTTTGTCTACGCATAACATAGTAAATTTAGTTGACACAATTGTATTTTAAAGTTTATTTGTGTTACATTTAAGATTTTTAACCGTTTTTTAATATGACTATTTCAGCAAAAATAAATAAATAAATAAATAAAATAAAAAATTTAAAAAAAAAATAAGTGCAAGATAGTAAGTGTAAAAAAAAAAAAATAATTCAAACTTGGTGGACTGAAAAACATGGTATAATTAGTAAAGGCGACAAAGCGGTGTGTGTCCTATGTTCTCTGGACCAATTGTATACGAAACGTAGTCTATAAAATGGTTCCAGACACATTTCACAGTTTTAAGAAGCTGGATTACGCTATGTTACTCATATTTTAATTACCTATGCTTTCGAGTAATTATTTTCAGAAATGAATAACATTAAAGATTCACTTAGAAACCGTTTGACGGACGAATTCAATTCAGCATGCATTCTTACAATCCTAATATAAGTTATTTGTCATTTAATCTGCGAGAACAGAAGTCACAGTAATGTTACTTTAATTTGAATAAAACTTATTACTAAAACGTTTAATACTATTCAGTACAAAATGTATTTTTTCACAGTAAATAGAGTTTTGAATTGTTAGTAATTTTAGTTTTATTATATTTCCCCAAAAGTCGCAAATTAAAATTACCTGACGGCATATCTATACCTCATTAAACATTTCTTAAGCAAAAATGGCACGTTGATCCATAAAAATTCGCCATCCCTGACATAGTCTTTACTTTACCTTGTTTGAAATTTAGATTCAAAAAATTGCAAAAAAATTGGAGTATCTTATTTTGTTGATTTACTGCCAAATCTTATAGCACCGATTGTAGATAGAGAAGATAAAAAAAAGTTGCAGACTATTTTGATTATGTCAAAAGCTTTCTTCTAAAGCTGCTTAAAATGACTTCGGGAAAAATTTTAGACAGACTTTGTGTGTCACGATAAAACTTCCGAAATGATTTTGACTGATTTTTTGCTTACGAAATTATTATCATTTTTCTTACAGAATGGATATACATCTTGGAAGTAGAAACCTTTAAATAACTACAAGACAATATAATATGCGATCAAACTAAACGAAGGGTTCTACCAGATGTAAGAAACCACTTCATCAGTGATTGATAAGATAAAAAAAACTCTAGACGAATTTGATATTGGATAAAAACTACTACATTTAGAAAATATTACAATATTTATGCTTTCAATTTCGAGAATGGAAGAAATAATAGTTCAATTTGGAAGAATGAAAAGGATAATTACGAACAATACCATTTTTCAACTGGTAACTCATGGAGAGAATCCTTCTAACCTTAGTTACTCATCTGATTTACACTATAATACTCATAATAGAATTTACAACTCCAGTCTAGTTTCGAAGAGGAATTCCTAGAATAAGAAATGAATTCCTTAACTACTATTCAAAATGAAATTCAATGAATCTGTTCTTTTTATCTTGATTAATGCTGAAAGCATTGGACATATGATTTGTGCACCAAAATACGAACCGATATGAAAACTTATGCACCATAATTAACAAACAAAAATATTAAAATATCAGGAATTAAGAAAAAGAATATAAAATGTATTGGATGCTTCGTAAAATGATTGCTATTATTGATACATTTTCGATGTAAACTTTAATGTTGTTTCCATTTACATGATTATTTTCGAAGTTACAGTACTTCGAAATTTTTAAACTTAGTAGATAATATCTTTTCCTCATAATCACATTAAAATCATCGAAAAAGATTTCGATGATTGCGCATCCCAAATAAAAACATTTGTGGTTGTGATTCGATTGTTGGTCGATTCCGAAGTCAAGATGGAAAAATGTAGAATAAATAAATCATCAAGAAATAAATAATCAAGAATTCATCCCCCTACATATTTATCGTGATAAAGTTTTTATTAAAAAAATACAAATAAGATCCGAGATATATTGAAAATTCGTGTATGAGATAATCCATTTATAAAAAATACACCTTAAAAATCTTTCCTGAACCAAGAGAAAAAGACTTATAAAGCTGGGATACCCATTACATAATAAAATAGGATTACTTTACAATAGAATTCCCTCTAAAGGGATTTCGGAAAGTAGTTTGTCTTACACTTCTTTTTTTGAGCTACATCTTTTGCTTCCCTTTCTCTTTTAAACTGTATATTCCGGTCACTCTGTAGGCCTAAGAAATAGTCCTACACAAATCTATTAAAAACCTAAACTTCCGGAAAAACGTTTTTTTAAAGCTATGCTAATTACTTTGAAATGAAATATCTTAAGCTATAGCTTCCAATGGAATATGGTTTTAGTAGGTTATAAGAACTAATAGTTTTTACTACTTATATTACCGTAATGAATAATAATGATTCCGATTTTATTTGAAATGTTTGCATTAGAAAACAAATTTTCAAGACACAATTTTTTTATTAGAAATATTTCAGGAGCCTCTCATAATCTTTAAATATTCTTCTGCATACAAAATTTTACTTCATATTTCTTCCGCAACTACAAAATTTGTAAGCCTACAGTCCCTGTATTTAAAAAATGTGTATAAACTATTTTCAGGTTATTTTTAGTTTTAATTGCGTTTACGGAAGGTAAATGTACCAACCACGGAAAATCTTTATGTGTATGCCCATTAATTATACATCCGTACAACCATATGTTTGTTGCTGACATCCTATGTCTCCGTAAAAAGGGAAATGAGTTTGTAACAGAATTTAAAGTTGTAATGAGCAATTATTAAGCGTACAAGTTATTTGAGAAAGATATTTAATTTGACCATGTCTGAAAGAGCAACTTTAGAACATGGATTAGGTACTACAATGGTATAGTTAGGAAATACAAATAATGTTAACTATCAATCATGTAGCATAGTTTTTTTGTTGACGAATCAAAAATTAACATCAACATATTGATAAAAATGAAACGATTCATATTCCAAGTTCTGAATTCTCTTAGCAAATAGAGTATGAAGTTCTAAAAAAAGTTTCTCTTAGCAAATAGAGTATGAAGTTCTAAAAAAAGTTGCGGATTTCTTTTGAAAAATTTAAAAAATGTCTCGATTTGTAGTAATTTTTAATTTTTGACTTATTTATAAAGATTGATATCATCCCCCTCTTTTTTTTTTTACGAAAATTGAGAGATTTCACCTTGTAACCAAGTATCACTCAGGTAGTGGGCTAAGCATTCCACCGATTCAAGCTATTACAGAGTTCTAGTGGTTTCTCAAATAATAGTTTGAACTGACTCTTTTGGCACTTACAACACTTTCGGAGAACAAAAACCTTTGAAAGAAATAGACAGGAGCGCGAAACTGGAAACGTTTTATTTGACTCCAGGCAAACCTCCAAGTTTTCTATATTGGACAAAATCCAAAACCTCCGATCATTTATTTCTTTTGTAATACTCATTTCTTTTTTACACGTGACTCATTGTATTCTTGGGTGGCAGGCTCTCATTGTTTAATGATCGTTTTCTCGATCGTAGTTTGAGTATAGAGAAACAAATTTTTATAAAATAAATATACATATTTTAATTTGAATAGCTTTACATTTCTCTGAATAAGTATATTAGGAATTAATTACATTGAAATAAAGACAAGTAAGAATTTTCTTTTGTATTATTTCAATAGATCGCTAATATTTTTATCCAAGTGAAGAATAATGTGGGAGAAGACGCGTCGATTTCCTTATAACTCGTTCTTAGGGGGGGGGGGGGTCTACTCAACAAAAGAAACATGCTTACTAAATTTCACGTCTGTAGATCGAACAGTTCAAAAATAGGAAATTTTTTTCCACAACCACTTCCTTATTTTGCCCGAACACCGCTCGGGCATATGAAACGTCATTTCCCTGATTTGTCCGATGGGTGCTCGGGCAACAATTTTTTCTACTCTAATCCTCTGATTTGCCTGCATTTTTTGCTCGTTTAGTGTACAATGTTTCCATAACAGATGTCTCTAATAGTCGAGTAAATTTAGGATTACAAAAAAATGTCTAAACCGGTTTCAAGGTTAGGTTTTACTGCATTCTTTTAGACTAGATAAGGCAGGAATTTTCTTTTTTCTGGATCGGTGTACCGCAAACTACGAACACTATTTCTCTTAAATTTGGAGCTTAAAATAGAAGAAAAAGGATTGATTATAACAGAAAGTAATTCTGATATTGACTCATGTAGTGAGTCTAAGATTTTTGTAAATGATTTTGGAAGTAGTGAAAGTTTTTTACCAGACTTCTCTTGTGGTGTAGATAGAATCGATCAGCCTCTCACAAATGATCCAAAAACAAAAACAAAAAACCCAAGGAAAAATATAAAGAAATATTCTTCCATATTTTAGGTACATCATTGTGGAATGCTTTCATTTTATGTCAGAAACTAGGAGGAAAATTATCCTCCGCAAGTGTTTTTTATTCCTGTATATAATTAGCTTTAAATTCAAAACACTCGCTTCAGGGTTAGACCTTATTCTTTTAGTCGCTAAATCTGAAATTAGTCGCCAAATCTGGAAATGATGTATGAAATTAGTCGCCATTTCTGAAAATGGTATACGGAACTAGTCGCCAAATTTAAAAATGATATATGCAAGAAGTTGCCAAATCTGGAAGGGGTATATGGAATGGTCGCCAAATCTAATTATCCTTATTCCTGACGATCCTGAAAAGGACAATGGAACAAAATTATGAAATTATTGTATTGTCATCGGTCCTTGACAAGTGTGCGAAATTTCGAATGAATCCGATATTTTTAAGTGGGTAAAAATCGAGTTCTAAGATTCCGTTACATGCAAGTGAAACTTATAAAAGTGTGTTATTGGCTGAAATTAATTATTTAAGGAATTGCAGATAGAGCCACGTTAGCGTAATTTTTAGTGACTTGGGTCAAAACTTTAAAAGATTTTTTCCCCTCACGTTTCAAAGCATTCGGTTGAACTGAAATTTTATATACACGATTGTTTTGGATGACAATACGATACTTTAAAGATAATTAATACAAATTAATTGCCACTTAATGTTGTGATTTTGTCATATTAATATACATATTTATATATTAATTGTAAGTATTCTCCTTTATATATACATAATTATCTTTTTCAATTCCTACTATTAGTTCACTCTTCTCTATATTTATTTATATATACATATTTATCTTGTTCAAATTTTCAATCGTTAATAAAATGCATTTTAAAGCACTCCATTGAGCTGAAATTTTATATACACGATTATTTTGAATGACAATACAGTAATTTGATTATAATTAATAAAAATTAAATGATTAAAACTAATTATTCAAAGAATTACAAATACGGTCACGTTGGCATCATTTTGGGCGACTTGTGTCAAAACTTGAAAATGTTTTTTCTCTTATTTTAAAGAGCTCAATTTTTCTAAAATTTTCTATGCACTATTGTTTGAAGTAACAATACGATAATTTAATTACAGTTAATTAAAATTATTGGCTGAAATTAATTATTTAAGGAATTGCAGATAGAGCCACGTTAGCGTAATTTTTAGTGACTTGGGTCAAAACTTTAAAAGATTTTTTCCCCTCACGTTTCAAAGCATTCGGTTGAACTGAAATTTTATATACACGATTGTTTTGGATGACAATACGATACTTTAAAGATAATTAATAAAAATTAATTGCCACTTAATGTTGTGATTTTGTCATATTAATATACATATTTATATATTAATTGTAAGTATTTAATAAAAAGTAACTAATATATATATATATATATATATATACATATATAAAAGTTATTTTCGTTGGTCTAAGTAGGAATTGACTTAATTTTTTTTATATTACTTGTTATTATAAATTTCAATAATAACGTTTTGTTTCAATAAATAAATACTAAAGACTTTTTTTACCAATATGTAAGTTTGCTGCAAAAATTTCAATATAATTTCAAGTATACGCCATGGGATTAAAAATTGAAAGCCACTAACTCAAAGTTTTTAAAGGAGCATGAATTCCTTTTCACATGCTTTGGGGAAAAATCCAATTCTAAAAATTTGCCTTGTAAATGTATTTGTTCTTAATCTAATGACAGCAAAATAAAGTATGTTGACAAATTTTGATTCAATAAATGCTCAATATAAGTGTAAATAATTTTCATTGTATTGAAGACACTTTAATTTAAAGTGTAGCATAACTCTTATAATCATCATATAGACGAATTTTTTTTATTTCAAAATAAATACGAATTACAATATCCATCTCCCAACGAACTTTTATTTTCTAGGACAGGGCGATTACATTACTTACTTTTGTATTATGTTACTATTATGGGAAAGCAGCCTATTATATTCTTTCGGAGAATATATATATAAAATATTAAAATCGGAAAGAAAATTTTCTGTGAGGTAATTCGGTATGACTACTTCCATTCCTTTCTAAAAGCATTCATGCCGCTAGTAAAAAGTTAAATCGAAATTTTTTAAGGCTTCTTAGAATGATACTTGAATACATTGACTTGAAACCATGCTTTTTCCGCAAACCTTTTAGTACACGAAATAGCAAAGCAACATTCATATATATATTATATATCAGAAATAACATTTAGAAATAAGAATAGCTGTTTTTTCTAGGCTCAGATCAAGAAGTAAAATATACAACTGAATAATATTATAAAAACTTTTCTTGAAATTAAAGTGAAGAAAGAATGATTGCTGTTTAGAGAATGTCACTGTGTTTAAAATATTTGTTACTATTTATTTTTCTTCATGAATGTAAATTGCAGAAACATGACAAAACTTAAATTCAAGACATTTCTTAGAGTTTTCTTTAATAGACAAATTTAGTCTTCTAGATAGTATTTTTATATGTATCTCTTTTGTAGTTGTAGAAAATTTTTTGAAACTAGTAGAAGACACTGAAAATTAATAAAAATCGCAATATTATGTAATTTATTTAGAAAATTACCATTTTTCTTCTACGTCTTTTGGGATCACGGTAGTCGAGGGAAAATGGTCGCCAACTAGGGGCTAGAATTATCGAGAGACTGTTGCAGGTTAAATGCGTCGAGGCTACAATTCTATGCGCTGGCGTGGTGTGGTGGTGTCGAAGTTTGGAGAAAAGGTGTGATAATACTAATATCTAAAATTAACTACCACTCTTCAATAACACTATATATATGTGTGAGTGTGTGTGTGTATGAAAATGTGATAAAGTCGGCCATTGGTAGGGATTCCTTAATATTATCGCTAATTTTGATGGCATTGACGAGGCAGTCCTTTGAAATAGTAAAATCAGTTTATTGAACATTTTAACATGCGTTTCAACATAACAAGAAGCAGACCAAGCTGCAGCAGATTACATGACGAAACGCAAAGACATAAGAAGGCGGTCACCAGAAATCTCGGTGTATATTTAGCCAGTTCAAATCACATGATCTGAGTGGGTGGATAGATGTAGTTCAAAATACTCTCGTTAGGCGGTTCGCTAACTTATTACTAAAGCGTGGGTTCTGAAGGGATGGACCATAGGTAATTATAAGTTATTAAAGAATAAATTAATGGGGATTATCACACACACACACACACACACAACACACAAACAAAACACACACAAACACACAACACACACACACACACACACACACACACACACATATATATATATAAATGCAACAACTATAACTCGACTGCCTCATAAAAACTCACAGCCATTACTCGCAAATTCAACCTCATACACTCCTTTCTCTTTCCCGTCTCGCATAACTCCTTACACTTTCGGTGACACAATTGCACAACACCGCTATTCAAACAGCGCCATCGGTTATCTTAACAGAAGAGTACCATTTAAAATTTAGTCCTCCTTACTTGACCGAGAATAAAATTTACGAGGTCCATCACCCAAAGAATTTTGATTGTATATTGGATGAAGGATTTATATGTATGACTCTCAGGTTAAGGAATATGTGATTCGTAACTTTTATATTAAGTTTTATTTCCCTCATTATTACAGGAAACAAGTAAAAAATTATTTCAACTTAACTCAGTGGTGCAAAAGCCCACGAGGGACAAGGCCTACTGTGCTTATGTCAGTATACGTGACCTTGGGACCTGAGGTGCATGACCAGATGCTCCGATCAGGTGGTCAGTCTGATGCAAAACCCCCGGCGTTAAGTTCCCATGCAAGCTTGGTACACATTTATCGACCCATTGAAGGGATAAGAGGCTGAGTCGACATTGTCCAGTCTGAGGTTTGAACCTCGGACCTGTGGTGTAGAAGCGCGATGCACTACCACTCACACACAACCACTGGGCTTCAAAAAACATTATCTTCCTTTCATAAAATATTCACTAGTATGAGTTTTATCGATTGAAAAGTAATTTCACGCTTGACACTCATTAATATTGAAACAAAAAAATAATACGAGCTATTATGTAGGCTTAATTTAAAGATCTTAGTAAAAGGAAAACGAACAATAGTAAACTAGTGCTAACAAAAAAAAGTTTTAGAAAAATAGTTTTCTTGCAAAAATAGCGTGAAGAATTCATGCGGGAATAGTGTTAGTATACCACATTTTTGTTCACTTACCAAATAAAAAAGAAATTTTGTGCATACTTGAAATTCTTTAGGAGAAATGAGACTTGCTTTGACTTAACTGTTCATAGATTTACTTTTAAGGCTTTATTCCATTTTTTATAAATAAAAAAAGGTAAGAAATAAGATAAAGAAATCGTAGACTCTTTAAGTACTAAAATTCAAGTTTATTAAAGTTTTTTTGCTTCCTAAAATACCGTTATTCAAAGCAAGGTGAGATATAATTATCCAACGATGTAAATTCACATTCCAGAAAACCATACAATCGTGATTTCACAAATAATTATATTTCATAATTTTGAAAGTTTTTACGTAAAAAGAATAATGTCTTTTCAGTGATAAGTGCAACTAATGGAATAATTTGAACTATCTTAGAATAATCTAAAAACGATTGATAAAAATCTTTAAATTAAATTGTGTATGTAAAAATAATTCGCATAAATATTTATGTAATATTTAAATTACAAGCAACCAACTTTAATAGAAGGAAAGTTTTAAAATTTAAAACAATATGAAAACAATTAAAGCTGTTATAACAAAAACAATAGTCATTGTGCTACGCCATGAAAATGGCTAATAAAAGAAAGAACATTTCCAACTGAAATGAAAAATGTCTGCCATGAGAGTCAATTTTAGCAAAAATGAATCTTTCAACAATATTGACGAGAGAACTATGGTAATTTTCTTATCACAAGAGGATATTAAAAACTGAATTGTTCAATAATATCGACAAAGGTGATAAAATTAGAGTATGTTCTTAGTGCCCTAACTCGGAGGTATAATGGTGACTAAAATGTAACTAATGATTTTAAGAAAAATCGATAGTTTCAGAGCTATGGTTCATGACATCACTAAAGTTTTCTAACACATTTATTAAAAATTTTAAGTGAATGCTGATTTAATTGCATTACACAATAAATGCCCATAAAATAAATTTCTTGACTTTAAATAATAGTCTTCTCACCATGAATAATGAAAAGAAACCACACAATATTATGCACTTTTTAATGTTCTTTTTAGGAGTTGTATTTTGTTTTAAAGTTTTTTCTTTTAAAAATGTGGTGTCATAATTTTTTAAAGTATTTTTAAGACATTTAAATTTTTTTAAAGTAATTATGAATAATTAGGCATTAAATACTATATTATCAATATTTGATTATTTTCAAAGTCCATACTTAATAATTCGAAGAAAGTCATTATAAATCAAGCTTGGGCTTTGATTTATTTCAACATTATTTAATCTTATATTTTTTTTTGCTACATCTTACTTATTTATTAAATTACTTTTTATTATTTCGATGCTTAAATAAAAAAATAGTGTTAAATAATTAAAAAAAAATATCTGAAATTTTCTTTGATTCACACCCGAACCTAAAATACGGAATACGAATTGTTTGCTTCTAAATTATGCAATTAAAACAAAAAATTTTAATTTTCTTCTTACAAATTTTGGTTTAATATTTATACCCTAAGCGATTAAAATTTTAAATTTACATATAAATATAGCTATAAATACTAATTACTTCTCGTTAAATTTTCACAAATTCATCTAATTACCATTGAAAGGTAATGTTGAGAATTTTTTATGATCAAAGAATTTCATGAATATAGTTATTTTAGTGAATAAATTACGTTGTATTTCTTTTTGAAAATATTTAAAGATGAATTAATTTTTTTATTGAAAAAAAAACTTCATTAAACTTTTAATTAATAATGAACAAGAAATTTAGCCTTAAGTAATAAAGTATATATCATGTGTTAAGTCATCTTAAATATGTAATGAATTTCAGAGTTTTAATATAGGAAGCACAGATAGACGTTGAAGATGATAAATTAAGAGCATTTTTTAGGAAATCATAAATATTAAAACTAAACTATTTTTTTGCAATAAAAAATTTATTATAATAAAAATTTTAGAAAATGAATAAGATGAGACTTCAACTTTCATTTTTTGTTCTCGTTCATATTCAATCTTCCACATCCAGAAAGTTTTTATTTTGTACATTATGAACACATGATTTGATTTCAAATTATTAAATGCCTAATGATTCTGTGTTTATCGAATCTCTGTATGCACGAGCTAAAATTAATGAGGTTCAAGGTTTTCAGTTTGGCGTGGTGTGAAATTGTGGGAGAGTATGTCAGAAAAAGGTGCTATCTCTTGTATCTTGACCGAGGTTAAAAATTACATAGTCCATCCCTAAGAACCTTGCGTAGTTTAAAAGGAAACATTGATATTCAGTCAACTCATTTGTGTTACTGTTGACTTCGGCTTTGTTTGAACTGCTTATCTGCAGGTCCGCAGATATGTGCTCTGCACAGCTGAGTTAAGACAGAAATTACTTTGTGTAAGTTATAAAAAGCTATTTTTACTCTTGCCATACGTAGTTACAAATCACATAAGACTGTTTCTATTAGCATTGCGTTCAGAAGCAGCATGACAGACCATGGAATGAGGGCGACACCTGAGCTGACCCCCGTACTCTCCAAATTTCCACATCCCATCAACGGAAGCAATTTCATCCTTAACGTGTAGAAACTCAACTGTACTACGAGTCTTTAGATGCATTAGGACTGGAATCCACATGAAATAACCGAGGTAACATCAACCGCGAGTTTGCAAACACGACCATTCGGCCCCACGAGCCATGGGGGAAGGTATTGCTGCGATTGAATTATTTCTCATACATTTCTTCATATCATTATTTAAAAAAAATTGAAAAAAAAACTATCAAATTTATTGTAGAATGAGTAATATAAAGCGAAAAATCTTTTTTAAAAATGAATAACTTATTTTAGAGTCATATAGAGGAAAATTCCTCACACGTTTTTATGTTCTACATATATTAGCTTACAATACAAATTTTAAAAAAAGCCTATAACTTTAAAGTATATCAATTAAAAGGATATCTATATTTACATAAAAAATAAGAAGAGGAAAGGAATAATTTTAATTGATGAAGGAATTTTAATTTAAGTTAATACTTCAAAAGTTTAAAAGTCAGGCACACAAAAATTCAACTTTGAAAACAGCTTTTTTCAAAATTTATTTCAAAACACAATCGCAAATACTTTTCATCTTTTGAACAGCCTTAATTTTTAAAGAAAAATTTGTAAGACAGATTCTGGAAAATTTTTAATAGAACTGATACAATTTTTGAAATAAAGTTGATTCCTTTTAATTTATTTCAATAAAAATATTTTTTAAGTGAAACGAATAAGTATGTTTATTTGATGAACATATTTTAAATGTTTACGTTAATGTTTGTTTAATCTTTTTATATTATGATGAAGTCTTTTTTGATTATTGCTTTGTTTTAAATATCCGATCAGACCTTAGAAAAGTTAAACAAAACTAATATAGTTAATATAATGTTTATTCCTATTATTTCAATAAAATATTTTTAAGTAAAAAAATTAACTATGTTTGCTTGATGAACATATTTTAAATCTTTGTTTTATCTAACTATAAATTATGATGAAGTTTTTATTGTTTTAAATATATGATCCATAAAAAGACGATTTACTCATCAATTTCTATGATAAATTTAGAAATAATTTATTACTATCCAGTACAAACAATTTTAAAATGTTGCCTATTTAAAATGTTTGAACAATCAATGAATATAAGACTAAAATAAATTTTTTCATTGCAGTCAAAAATAGATCTTCATTTCAATATCTCTGCTTTGTAAAATAATAATAAATAATTTACGAAGCAATGTTAAAGAAACTCATAAAGAAGATTCCTTATTTTCCTCAGGACTTAGTAATAAACAGTCATGGAGATCGAAACCTGGTTCGTATTCTGATTCTATAGTAGACATAGCATATAAAATAGTAAGGGCTACTACAGAAGTCAGAAACTTATAGCTGTGGTTGTTGTAAATTAAATATTAATTGTATAATGGCGCTGAAAGTCATCAGTGAGATGTGTACTTTGTTTGGCTCGTAGAGTCAGAGTGTAAGTAATGTTCTTTGCTGTTAACATGTCTTCTATGTGTGTCGTCTAATAAACAAAAATGCCAAAAAGATGGACTGAATTATTGAAATGTTATAAAATATAATGGAAATATAATCGTCTTACTGACC